>WEIU01002526.1:179488-196139 GCA_013389925.1 Aegithalos caudatus | reverse complement strand
TTAAAAAAAAAAAAAATATATATATATATTATTAGTAGGTCAATTGACTGTATTTTAAATGTAGTTGTTCAGGTAGAGGTAGGACAGAAGGCAATTGTGCTGTTGGTGTTGGGATTTTACCCTTAATAGATATAAAAAGATTTGTTTTACCATTGTTTTATACTGGTTCTACCTGTTCAGGCCCCGTGCTATCAGTGAATTTAGTCTTGATTTACATCAGTCTGAGCTCTCACATTAAGAAGAGTTACATGCATACTTCAAGGACAGAATAAATCCTTTTTAATGCCTTATTTGACTGTCAAGCAGTTTTCAGACCAAAATTTAGGGGAGATTCTAATACTACTAATAATAAAAAATCACAGGGACATAGTTGGAAGGAAGGAGAAGCATGTTTATTAAATTAAACAGAAATATTATGATGGTGTGTGTTTCTAAAATCTTGTGTTGGCTACACGAACGTGGAAGGCAAAAAGGAGAGAAAAACTGGGAGCCAGATGTGAAGCAGAATGAGGAGAAAGAGAGGTGGACCAGGCTGGCTGGGATCCAGTGGCTGACCAGAAGGCACAGTGAGAGGCACATGGTTGGTAAATCATTTAATGGTTTTAACACAGGAAGTTTCTAAAATCTCAGGTTGGATCAACTGAATCAATAGGAGATGTAGCACATTCAGGCTGTATAACATGGAGTCATCTCTGCTCCCACATCCTGCTGCCCAGCATTGAAATTCAAGTTTTAAGTGAGTGATTCCATACTGAAGTCCCAGTGTTGAGCATTGAGGGTCCTGACAGAGCAGTGTTGGGTGAGTGAGGGCTCAGGCAGGATTTGTTGGCTGATTTCAAAGCTCAGCCCAGGGCTGCATGTGATTTTATTCAATGTGTTGGGTGGTTGCTGTGAGAAAGAAGCGGCTCCTGATGTGGGTTGTAAGGAAAATGGACCTGAAGAGGTCAGTGAGGAAAGGGAGGGAAGATGGGATGACAAAACACTGCAATATTTGTCAGTTCATGGGACACTCTCCTCTTTCATGGATAATAATTTGTCTGTATGCTGGGTGAAGCAATGAGTTAAAATGCTTGTCTGGGAGGGGAGAGCAGGATAAGCCTTACAGGGAGCTGTGGAGTGAGCCAGAACTGACTGAGGCAATTGTCTGGGCAAGGACAAGGGGTGCACCTACCTGTCCTTGTCTTTGTGAAATGAGCATTCCCTGCAGAGATCCTTAGGAAAACCAGGGAGAATAGAGAAGTTTAAATGAGTACAAGGGGTGGTGAAAATAAATATGAGATAATCTGACAACCAAGATAAGTCAAAGTCAACCTGGGCAGCATCTGCTGCTGCTGCTGCATCTGGAAACTTTTGGGTGCACTTAGAGTGTCCCAACTTGCACACACCCCTCATTTCAGAGTGGTTCTGGGTCTCATGAGAGTCCATGAGGATGGAGAAAGACTGGCACCCAAAACATGCCATACAGAAATGTTTCTCTTCCTGCAGGAGGCCTCCACAGCATGCATGTGCTTAAGGGTCTGAAGCTCATTGCAGGCAAGTTTAAAAGCTTAAATCCATTTGTGGCTCTGGACTTTACTGCCTAATAATATCATCTACACTTGGAATAATCTGAGATACTCTTAGGACTACCTGTGAGACTATGTTTTTAATTTTTTTTTTAACCTTGAAATATTCCTGTCAGTTCCAGTCTACAGGCTATTAGAGATCTGAACTAAACTGTAAGATGCTTAGGGACTTTCCATTATTTTTTTATAAAACATCTTTTCCTTTTGTAGGTTATGCAGAAAAGTCTCAGCATAAGCTTCAACCCCACTTTCACCCACAACACTTTGGTACTATGAATAATTTACAATATGGATAATATTTACTGTGTGAACAATTTGTCCATTCCCAAAAGGAAAAGTCACAGAAGGGGCAAGCACGTGGAATCCTGTGGCTTTGGTTCAGAAGAGCCTGGAGGTGCTCTGGCATCAGTGGGCTCTTTTCCTCTGGATGTGTCATGAACTCCTGCAGACCTTGGGGCACACTCTCACTCTGTACAAACACTCACAAGAATGCCACAGCCCCTATAATTTACTAACAGAGGAGAGGGATTTAAGAACAGCTGCAAATTACTTATCAATTCAAAATACTTTCATCAGCCTTGAAACATAAATTGATCCTGAGTAGTAGGAGAGAATTGATCTAGTTCATTTATCTGCTCCATTAATGAATTTTTGACAAAGCTATTTTGAGAACAAGATGTGAAGACAATGCAAAGTCTAACCAAATCAGGGCAGACCATGCCAGGCTGAGAACCAAATTCCTGCACATCAGTCTGGTGGAAGTTTCTGGGCTTAGGAACTTGTAAATCAGTCCAGGGCTGCTCTGTGGGAATGGAGAGCAAGAGGGAACTGAAGAAAAGGTTTATTTCCTTATTTAAGTGGCTATTTAGACTTAAACCACTATCCTAAGGTCATGCATTTATTTCTGTTTTGGGCTAAGGTGGGTGTCTGCATGCAGTTAAGCTCCATCATGTCTGAATCTTCATTTCTGTTTGTAGCTGCTGCACACCAAAATTCCGCAAACTGGACTTGGACCTTCCCTACAGATCATCTGGCTTACATTAGGAACTCTGTGTAAGAGAGCCTAAAAGGGAGACCTGGACTGGAAGGTGTGAAAGAGTGTAAGTGGGTGTAAAAGACTTCAAAGAGATGCTGAGGGTTCACTCTGAGCCCAGAAGGGTGCTAGGGTTTTGGTTTGTTGATTTTCTTTGATGGTACAACACTGCCTCTAGTTTTTAAATCATAATTAATAGCTCATCAGGAACATTGGCTTCAGAAGTTATTACTATGTTTCAACAGATGTTCAGCCAGTCAGATTATTTAATTAGCTTCATGCTCTTTAACCTCATAAATCTGTGAAAACTGTGACAACAAAAAGGAAAATGAACTCATGAAAATAAATCAATACCCTAGACCTTAATATAGCCTGAAAAATTGTGATCCAAGCACCACTGAAAAGTTTGGGGAGCAAACTGAATGCTTGTCTTTGGGTTGTAAATCACATGTGAGCACAGTTTTAGAGGAAAATGCCCTGAATTCTAAGCACAGCATTCTTGAGAAGTGGGAAAGCTTGGAAAAGCCTTTGTGTGTAGGGAACTGGTTTGGCATTGGAGAGACCTGCATGTGGTCCCTACCTCTAACACTGACTTAGAATGTGACTTTCAGAAACTCTGTATTTTCCTGTCCTCCTGAAACAGTGGAAATATTGTCTCAAGCACAGTCCAATGCTAAGGATAGTTCTTGAAATTTCTCCAGAGAAGATGGTCATCATTTAGGACATTATTTGGAAGGAAACCTTCTCTGCTTCCCATTCCCCAGGATGCCTCAGGAGACTGGCTCCCTGATTTCCTTACCTCTCTTATTTCCTTAGCTTGGGTAATAGCAGCATCACTCCATCTGATATACTAAAAGCCTTTTTATGTTTGTTTGAAGTGTGTGGATTGATAGATAGCCTAAGAACCTGCCAGCATATCTGCAGAGCCCCAGGGCCACCCCAGCCAGTGAGGGTGGAATGTGACAATTTGGTTGCTTCACTCACCATGGTTCATCTGTGGGGCTATTGCAGACAATAAAGCTAGTGCTCAATGTGTATGAATCTGACTTTGAAAATAATCCTCCTCTGTTCAGTTTCAGGCCATTCTTTGAGCAAATCTTTCTATTGCATGGCAAGAACCAGCCATTGCCAAGATCCTGGACCAGCAAGTAGGCTGGTGCCTCTGCATTTACTGCAGTAAACTGTGTGATTACAGGGGACACAAGTCAGTGAATCAAAGCATACAATGACCCACTTCATCCTCAATGTGCTTGGAAGTAACGGGTTTTATTCCCGTGTGTGGTATTTTAAAATGTGTTTCCCTCATCTTCATTTCAGAAAAATACCTTGTTAACAGACTTTTGCCCCTCCAGAGACCAACTTCAAACAAGACATCATTTATACAGGAAAAACTCCATTCAGTAAGGGCTTTTTTGTACCTTTGCTGGCTCCAGTAAACCATGCTTTTCCTTAATTTTTCCTTTCAGCAATTTCATATAATTTCATATAATGTGTTTCACAATATGCCTGACTTCCACAAAAATCAGAGGAGATGGAAACCTGCACATGGCAGGAATGGATTTGCTCCTGAAACTTCTGAAGGTCAGGTTTTACTTTGCTCTGAGCTCTGTGGGGTGGGATTGAGGTCAAGCATGGACAATGTAGTAATTTCCTTGAAGCCTGCAATTAAATGGGGTTTTTGCTGCATGAACCTGGTCACACTTTCTACACAGCATGCACCAGTCTTTGCTCTGGATTGTGTTTTCCTGACTGCAGCACTGCAGTGAGTTTTCTATTCCTGTTGTTATTGTTGTGGTAGGATCTAACATCAGCAATGGCATTTATCTATTTTTATAGTCAGATACTTTCCTATGGCTGTGTTATGATTTGGTTTTCTGGTTAGCTGCTTTCTTTCACCACCACCTGCTTCTCTGCCTTTCTTACTTGTTTATATCCCCGCTCAGAAATTGCCACCTATGCAGCCAGTTTAGTGGGGAGGTGAAATTCACCCTTGTTAATGCAAAGGTGTGGAAGAGGAGAAATCTGGGTATTGAGGATGGCCATCTTTTGCATCTTTACTTCACTTCCACAAAATTTAAGTTCAAAACAGTTCAGACAATGTGACCTCCCTCCTTCTGAGGGTTAAAACCCATCATCTGCTGTGTCAGCCTACAGGTCAGGGACACCCTTCTGCTGAAAGCATCTTACTCAGGCCAGACTTTGATTTCACCTGTGAGGAAATGGGCAGGACTCTGTGCTAGTGCTGTTTATCTTGTTTCCCTCTTCCCATCCTTTAGGGAAAAAAAAAGCAAGTGATGTTTACATTTGTTGCCTTTGTTGCCTCTCTGTAGAAATGATGCTACCTTTATATATGTTGGTCTCATCACTTTTTAGCCATGACAGAACTAAGAATGAAATTGCAAGGGAATAAAATGCTTGTAACAATTACTTTTTTTTTTTTTTTTGGATGAAAAATACCTCCCAGGTAAAGGGAGACGTTTTTCTCTGATAAATCCCACGCTTTGTGCAGAGCATGAACAGGTAGGGCTGAGGTTTTCATGGTAACCCATCTTTAGTACTGTTATTACTGCCAGTACCCAAACAATCTTCTGTTTTCTAGCAGTTAAAAAGAAACCATAAAAATATCTTTTAGTATCAGGAGGGCTTCTTTTAGAAGCTCTTCTTTTAGAACTCCTATGCCTTTAAAAACATAGATTTTTTTTTTTCTTCCCCTTTCATTTCTTTAATTTTTTTTTTTTAATGAAGAATACAACAGGGATTAAAATGAAAAAGGATCTGGAATAATTTTGACTGAGAGGAAAGAAATATTTGTACATTATTCATTGTACTCTCAGTTATTCATCAAAAGTTTCATTCTTCTACTAAAGTCTTTTCCTTATCTTAAAGCCACTGACATGAATATATATCACCAAGTTAAAAAGATTGAATTACACTTCTCCTGCTGCTGCTGAGATTCATGGAAGCTCAAAGCCCAGCCTAGTCCCTAGGTGTACCGAGCCACTGCATTTTATGATTTTCGGAGCACAACGCTAACAGGGTTTGTCTCTTCATTGTGATACGGAGATGATTGAAAATGTGCTGCTGTATTGCTTGATAAAAGACCGTTGCCAAAAAGGAGAGCAGCTTTGTCATTTGAGAACATTACCCATGGGGTTTAAGAGACCTACTTGACAGCAAAAGCTCTAGCAGATTATTTTTTTTTTTAAAGCAATATGTTCTCCATTGCCATTGTCAACAGCTTGAACAGGAGACAAGGAGTTGAGATGTGATCCATAAAATCTTCCCTGAGTATTGTGTTGCCCCATAAGTACCAGGGGAACAAGTGACATTTTCTTGCTGTGGTTCTTAGTGCTTGTTCAGAAAGAGAATCACCCTTGGTTTGTGCTGCTCTTGGTTCATACACTGCTCACATTTCCTGATCTCTGTTCTGTGGGCGCCCAGCTTCAAAATGGGCTGGGCAGAGCATGGTGCTGCAGGACTGGCTGCCCACCCTGACTCACTGCTTTTTGGAGTTCAGGGGAGACCTTTGCTGCCACAGCAACACATGGAGTGCAAAGGAAGGTGTTATAAAGTGAATTTGGTGTGTTTAATGTGCACAGGCAAGACATGTCCTTTGCAGGATGTACTGTGATGTCTTGAGGCAAAGACATGGGGAGGCTCTACTCCCCAGCCATCTGTGTGATGGAAAACAGAGCCATTTTTAGGTCCTGCACAGGGGTGTGGGGTCAGCAATGAGACCAGAGCACTCCTGTGGCAGGCAGACTGGGTTGGTGGCTTGCAGGATATGGCACAGCCTTGCTCTGAGCCATCTCAGCTGTCATCCCTTTCCTTACCACTGCAAGGGAGGAAGGGCTGTCCCTGGTGATGCTGCACCAAAACTTGGTGGCATCAACTTGAAACTCACTGAGATGGGACAGTGAGAAGGATTTGCATGTCTCCTGGCTTTCCTAGTGGATCTTGATGACATGGGTCTTGACTCGTTTTACATTTGACACACAAGGGCTTAATTTTTTCTCAATCTTTTTGAAATGCATTAAAAGAGCCAGTTCACACCTAGGAGCTTCAAATTCATGACAGACAGGAAAGAAGTGCTGATGCCCCCTCTCATACCTGTGTCACAGGGGTTGATGAGGGTGCAAGGACAGCTGTTAATGTCCCAGGACCAAGGAGCCACATCCACTCTGCAAAATGCAGCTGTGACCTTCAGAAGGAGTGGACAAAAATCCCCTTGCTCCTGGTGGCCTATGAAGTGTGAGGTCAGTTTCATGACAGAAATTCCAGCTCTTAGATAGAGATAACATTTTCACCAAGTTTGTTGTGCATTTCTGGGTGCAAGGCTACCAACCAGTGTGTAGGATCACAGCAGCACCAACGTAATGCAAAAATATCATCTAAGGATGTCAAATGCTGTTGCACAGCTATTTGCTCTGCTAGCACTTCAGACCTGGGGCATTTCATTGCAGAGCTGGTTCTGTCCACAGCCACACAGAGCCCTCCAGGCCTTCTCAACCATCTGCTCCAGTCATGATCCACAAGTGCGTTTTTCTGCCTGTGCTGGTGGTTGGGCACCCACCAATCCTTGTTTTGCTCCATAACAAGGAGTGTTTGATGATCTGCTCTCAGCCATTTGTCATTTTGCAGCAACATGCCTGTGATTGAAAAATGGACCACTGCAATTTGAGAAGGGCTGAGCTCTAACTTGCCAAGGGCATGTAGAGATAACTTGAACTGAAGGAAACTTGAGAGAAGGAAACCATATCTAAAATACCCACTGAAGTTCAGGAAAACTGAATAAAATAATGATAAAATGGCCAGGAAAACAAACAAACAAACAAACACTGAACTATCTTGGATATTGTAGTTTCAGATTAAATGGAACCAGTTTAATATGGTGATGGAGAGAAATGTATTTTTAGAAAACATAAAGGGCTTTTACACATCTCTTCCTTGTCTTTGACAATTCAGCAAAGTTTATCTGGTTGCCTCACTCCAAACATACCTGCAAACTTCTTCCCTCTTGCTGCTGTAAAGTTCAGAAAGGAAGACTGGGGTTTAAACTCAGCCCACGTAGCTCTCAATTTACCTATTTGAAGAAACAGATTGTAAGAGGCCCAATGAGAAATCACATTTCTGTGATTTGAATACCCTTCCTTCTCCCTAAATTATGAAGTGATGCTGGCAAAAAGTAGCTGAGGCAGTGTGGTTTGCTCCTGTGCTGGTTGAGCAGCAGGGCTGAACCAGGCAGATGACCAATTAGTGAAGGCAAATAGCACAGGAGCAAACTCTTTGGAGCCAGGCTGCTGCTCCAAATGAAGTGAAGGGATTTTCGGCCTATGCCCAAAATTAAATGAGGTTTAAGTTAATCCAGATGTCCTAGCTATGCCCTCAGCATCAGTATCCATGTACACTGTGCTTGCACTAGAGGGTGTTTTCATCAACAGGACAGAAACTGTGAGGAATTTGGAGAGGTGTCTGCTTTGTTTTGGACTCTTAAACCTCTTAGTTTCCAAGACCTGTGCAAAAGCCTGAGGAGGTTTTTAAAGCAAAAATAAGAAAATACTGAAAAATCCCACTTGTGCCATTTCTGCTACCAGAAAATGTGCCAGTAGTAGCAGGTTCCTGAGGTAACAAAGGAGGAGGTCACAGCCCATCAGCTCTGAAGCTGCCAGACTGGGAGGATGGTGTAAATCAGTGCAGTGCTCTGATGCCAGTCACTCACCAAATTCCAGGGAACTGCACTGGGTTATACTAGCCCTGGCTCTGACCCCTTGCAGTGCTGGGTTGAGGTGTACCAGGCCAAAACTGGGAACAATCTCTTCAGCAGCTGCCCTTTTTTTCACAAGGTAACTTTTTTATCTGTTTCCCCCTTCTGAACTCTGGAGCTGAGCTTTCTTGAAAATGATTGTTTAATGGGAACATCTGGTATGTGAATGGAAGCCTTAGTACTCCTTTTCCCTTCAGTAAATGCTCATTGCATGTTTTAAAAGTTGATTTTTAGTTTTCCTTCCCCAAGCAGAGAAAAAAATATGGACCGTTACTTGACAGAACATCCCATGCTCTTTTAGTTACTCAACATGTGCAGGTGTAAACTTTGAGCCCTGACATATGAGCTTTGCCCACAATTTAAAATTTTCTGCTGTAAACTCTTGGTTTCTGATGAAAATGTAGCAATCCTTCCTATTATTCAATTAGTGCTAATTAGATATTACCTGTATGCACTACTCCTTGTCATTCAATAACTACAATTGGAGATATTTCTTTTTTGGGAGGAAAAATATTATACAAAAAGTACCCCACAAAAATTCTGAGTTCCTTGACATGGGTGCTGTTTAGAACTGTGGAAAATTTTAAAATGAAAGCTAAATAGGTGTAAGAAAATGCGGGATTTGACTCCTTGTCTTTACTTTTCCTTCTTTTCCCTCTTCCTCTTTGCAATGGAGGTGCTACACAAAGATAACTGCTGCATGGGCTTTTGTTATAACTGGCTTGGCAAACATCTGGTGGTGTTGGTGAATCCATAGGCTCCATAAAGTTTTGTCCATGCATTCTGATGGCTTTTGGGCTTAGCCAGCTTTAGTTGAAGTCCTTGCCAGCTGAAAATGATTTACAATAATCCAATGGGAATTGTATAGGCCACATAGAAAAAGTGGATATGCAAGGTTTTAGGGCAAGATGTGGAATATTAACGGAGTTGCTCTAATATCATTAAATCATTATGACTCCCAGCAGATTTGTTTTGATTTATGCCACCCCTGGCCCTGACATGAACAGAATAAGTGTGAAAAATGTTGAGGCTCACCTTTCTTTTGGACTCAGGAATATGTTAAATGGGGAGCTGGTATCCATGATTTCTTTAGGACAGGCTCATAAACTCTACAGATGAGGGCAGTTTTGCAAATCCCATGGCAAGGAAAATGGATCTGGCAGTGGGAAATATCCATCCTTGCTTTTAGTGGCAAGATTCTGCTGTGAATCACCCTGGTACAGCAGTGGCACTGATTGTACGAATGAAATGATGGGCACTGATTTACCTAAATGCATTGGAGCCTCCAGAAAAGACAAAAGAGAATTGTATTGTTGGGATTGAAGCACTGTTTATTTTGGCTAAGAGAGAGCAGGGCAGACTTTCATTCTCTACAACTCCCTGAAACGTGGCTGTACTCAGGTGGGGTTGGTGTTTTTCTCCAGGCAGCAACTGACAGATCCAGGGGACACAGTCTTGAGATGTGTCAGGGGAAACATAGATTGGATATTAGGAAAAAAAAAAATAGCAGAAAGGGTGATAAAGTACTGGTCTGCCTGGGGAGGTGGTGGAGTCACCATCCCTGGATGTGTTTAAGAAGAGACGGTGTGGCACTTGGTGCCATGGTTTAGTTGAGGTGTTAGGGCTGTGTTGGACTCAATGATCTTGAAGAACTCTCCCAACCTTGTGATTCTGTGATTCTGTGTCACTTATGGCATGAAGCAGTAGCTTGGTCTGAGAATCATGAAACAGAAGTCATTCACCATTCTTTTGGAATTATTCAGTGACAAACAGACAGAAAATTATGCCAAAGTTTAGAAAATGCCATGGTGACCTCTCTGTGTCAGGTAGAATTACCCTTTCCTGCTAGTTTGGGTCACAACTAACAAATAAAATGATTTACAATGGCATGAGTCATCAGCCTGTGCCCCATCCACCTGCCCAGCCAACTGTCTGGGAAGAACTGGCTGAATCCAGGAGCTCTGCAATTGTTCCAGTTCATTCCCAGTCAAGCCAAGCAAGGTGTACACACCATGAAACTGCCTGCATGTGCTGTTTGCATGACAAGCAGAAAAGGAAACTGGCTCAGAAACCAGAGCCTCAATTCCAATGACTGACCTGCTAGGGCACATGGAGTGCTTTTGAGGAATCCCCAGCCTTCACAGCCCTGCAGGCTGCAGCAAGCAGCATCTTGTCTGTCTTTTCTTGCTTTACTTTTTCCCACTCTGCATTGCCCAAAAAAGTTATATTTTGAATAAAGATGAGAATTTGTTGCTTTTAAAATCTGCTTGTATTTCCCTGCAGGGGAATTACAGTAGAGCTTCCTATAAAAGATCTCTTGGTCTTTTGGTCTCCAGTTGTCTGAGATATTCAGAAAATCCCTTCCACATCAGCTGGGACTTTCAAATGTGTAGCACCAGGCACAGTCTACATTGGACTGATTTTAAAATATATTCACCTGGTAAATGAGAGCTTAGCTATCTTGAAAATCAACTATAATTTGGAGACCATGTATCCCACTCTCTTCATTTCTGCCTGACTATGTCCTCTTTTGCTGAAACAAGACACTGTTCTCTGCATAGGCAGCTTGGTCCCACTCCCCTTACCTCTTCTGTTTCTCTTTCAAAAATGCAAACACTCAGCTGTTCATCAGGAGCCTGCTGTTTCCTAGACATTTTATTACCAGCCTTGTGACACTGGCAATTTGGATTATTTTTCTCTAAGTATATTTCATTGTGCAATTATAGTATCAGGACTGTGTCAGGTGAGTTATACAAATGATACTTTGAATACCTCTTTGGGGGTTTTGCCTGTGTGTAGTGTTGTTTTGGTTTGCTTTTATTGAGCTTCAGTCTCAGAAATAATAGACTGCTCATTTATTCCCTGGGTTTTAACAACCACCATGGTAACTATCAGAAACCACAGTTACACAATGTTACACACCTTCATTTATTATTTCCATGCCTCCTTCTGAGCTTTATCAGGGAAATGGGATAAGTGAGTTAAATATAGGTAAAAGGTGGCCAAAGAGGATTAAAGCCAAGACCACCACTCTCTGTCGTGGTCAGAAACTCACCTTTCAGAATCTACCTTTGATTTACTAACACAGATATTGGAAGTAACAGGATTTAATGACAGAGTGGATGAGTTGTCAAAGGTTTCACTCAGAAAGACAAGAGGTTAGTAGGGGTCTTCTGACCATAAACACTAGAATTAGCACTCCCCCAGGCTATCCAAAACAGGATTATTGTTCTAAATTATGTTTAGCCAAGAACTTGAAACAAAGAGATACAGTCTGTTTTCAGAAGTTTCTCTGATGAAAAGGAAAAAATGGCCTGTAGGATGGATAATTTCCTTCCTGGTCTCTTCTTTCACTTTCCCCATTGCTCTGGGCAAACCATTGTTTATCTTTATAGAAATTAACCTTTAGCTAAAAAAAAAAAAAAAGATTCAATCCCCAAAAACATACCCAAACCCTAACTTAATGATTTATTTCCCCAGGAGAATTGTGTACTTTATCTGTAGAGCAACTCTCTACATACAGGCTTCTATTTTCTTGTTTCCCTTTAGGGGGTATTAACTATGTAAACAACTTCAAAACAAAGAGGCAGGATTGTTTCATTAGGGAAAACCATCCCTGCTTCCAAAGGCCTCCTGGGAAGCAGGAGAAGTTCATTAAAGCAAGGGTGATGTAAAGGCTTTGTGCACATGCAGAAATGGAACCACCATGAAACATTAATGACCTCAATGCATTAGCAAATCTCAAGCTAGAGTAGAATTATGATGCCTCTGGGGACCCCAGTGCACCTCCTTGGATTTTGTTTTTTAATGCTAGGGAAAATCTAGCCTTCAAATTTTAATTTTAAGAGTATAACACTTTGATGGTGTGAACTGAAGAAGGCAATCAGACTGGACCTAGGCCACTGACATGAAGGAAGTGAGCATCCCAATTGTCAGATGCTGCCCTTGCTCCAGTCAGTGGTGTTGCCAAAAGAGAGCCACTTAATCCATATTGCCAACTAAAGGCTCACCTAATTTCTTTTCCTTTTGGTTCTCCATGAGCAGAGTCCACTGCTGAATCCCTTTTCTTGCTTTGATAAGTAACCACATGCTGGCCATTTATAAAGCACTGAAAAGACATTTGGCAGTGTTACGTCAACAGTAGGCAACTGTTCCAGGCTGTATTAATCCCAGTGGAAATTACTGTATAGGTCTCTCCTGTGAGTTATGATCTCTATTAAAGTTGGGTGACATTTCTCCAAGGAATATTTTGTTCAGCAATGGTAGGAAAAAAGCACAATTTCAGGTGCATTGAAACCCTCCAGAACAATTTATGCTGAAATCTGCAAGCATTATCAATCTGAAGAAAAATATATACCTCCCTTCCCAGGAAATTTAGTTTAGAAATGATAGTTCAAGTTTGTTTAAAAGTTGCTATTGAAAAAGGAGAACAAGTCTTTGATGAGAGGTGGTGTCTTTCACATTTTTTGAGTTCTTTTGTCTTCCCTTCCCCTTCTAGCACAGGGTGGAGGAGCAGGTTTCACCTGGATGACAAAGCTTTCAAGAGTGCTGGATGTGGAGAATCTGGGGAGTGTGCCTGTGATATGGATTGTTTGGGAAGAAGGCATATGGTACAGTCCACTGTTTCTCATCTTGAGCACTGTGTGTGTCCTTGAAAGGCAGGAAAGGTCATCCTGAGTCAAAATAAGGGACCAGCCAGCCCCAGACCCTCTTGGCAGTGGCTCTGTGCAAAGGTTTATGGACAAGAAGGAGCAAGGCAAGTCTGTGAGACACTTCTTTCCTTGTGCTCTACCTTCCAGCTATGACTAGGCTTGGGATTTTCTGAGTCTGGTGGGGTTTGTGTAACTTGGAACTCTGAAAGGATCTTGTCCAAGCACCTCAGCAGTTTCCACTGGACCTCTGTCTGAGCCCACAGCATCCTTCAGTAAAGGATACTTCTCCCTGTGGTGGTTTGCTCAGACTGAGAGCACCAGTCTTGAAGAGAAGGAGGCTAACCTTTCTCCTCATTGCTCTTTGCACTTTTTAGATACACAGCTATCTTTTGACTCAAATGACAATGACATTTCTATGGTGCATCAATTGTCCACTGCCTGTGGTTCATGAAGCAGGTTGGGATTACCTGAGCCAAAGAACTAATGATTCATATCTGGTGCTATTTTGCTGATGTCAACTGAGCTGCTGCTCTTCATTTCAGCCCTAAAGTTAGCCAAGAACACGAGATCCCACCACCAGCAAGATCCACAAAGCACTCATGGTATGAAGTTCCCACTGTGCCATGATGCCTGAGTGGCACAGGTTGGTAAGGTCAGGGTGGAGACAAAAAAGTGGCTGTGCTCACTCACCTTTGCAAGGTGTCAGTAACAGGCAAGGACATTAAATACTCCTTATTAGAACAGAGCTGAGCAACCCTAGCAAGCAGCTGTGTCCATGGGGAGGGAATCTGACGGAGTATCTTTGCACTGGCAATCATTCTGAGCTTTAATTTGATTTCAATTTTTTGTCCAGACCCAATAATAAAAATTACCCCTCTTAAAAAAACAAAAAGCAAACAAAAAAAAAAGCCCTGGCATTGGTGAAATTCAAACAAATCCCACAGAAAATGCATGTTTATGTTTTCAGTTACTTTTTTTTTCATAAAAGGAATGAAATGTTAAGAATCCCTTACCTGTGTAGACACATGATGTGGTGCATTCCCTGTTTGTCTGAAGGATAAGTTCTTGCATGAAGCAAGGCTTTTATTCAGGGTTTAAACTTTAATGTTGGTTAAAAAGTAATAATGCATCTATGAGGCATGGTTATGGAGGTAAATATTTAAAGGAATTGCATAAATCTGCCTTGTATCAGGGGCAAGGGTTTGGGAAGGATGCTTCCAAATTTGGAAAGGGAATATTTTTATCTTTTGTGTAGTGGATCAAATAGCAGTCCATCCTCCTCTGCCTTTCCCCAGTCAATGGAGGACCTGAGTGTCTCTGCCAACAGCACAGTGTCATTTTCTTTGTGATCTGTGCATGCCTGCTGCATTGATTTTTCCATGGCAGAAAGGAGAGCAGGCTCTCTCTTTAGTGGAGAACTCTGAAAGACCATGTGTAAAAGAGAAAATAATTGTTTTGGAAAAAGCAGCTTTTCACTGTTCTTCATTCTTGCTGAGACAAACAGTTCTGGAACCATCCTCAATCTGAGTCTGCCAGCATGTGTGCTATCAACCTCTGGGTAATAGCCTAGGCTGGAAGTTGGCTGGGAGTTGTTTTTGGAAGGCTAATGCCACATGCAGCTTGTGGCACTACTAGTTATTGCTCCCTTAGAGCAGCAGGGGCACATTGATCCTTGGGTGTCCTGGTGGTGCAAACACATGTGCTCCTTTAGCTCTCTCAAGACCTGACTCCATCAGCTGGTGCAGGCAGGGCTGTAGCTACACATCCTGAAAGTCCTTTTTACAACATTCCCCCAGGAGGAAAGACATATCTTTAACTGGACGTGGTAATTTTCTCAAGTTTCAAAGCAGGAGGCTTGACAGCATCCATTTTTTAATTCTAACCAAGGAAATCAAGATCTAATCTTTATTTATATTGTTATTAATTATGACAGTCAAGTGTTTTACTGGTAAATTGGAAAGTACCAGATGGGGAACTGGGAGGTTTCTCACTAGCTGAGAGTCTGTACCAGTTCTCTGGGCCAGTATGTTCTATAATAGCCCAAAGTTACTACTAAACAGAGAAAGCAGTTGGTATTTTCAAAAAGGCTTAGTCTCCTGCTTCTGCAAATCCCAGAACAAGGATGAAAAAAGCCCACAGGTGTCAAGCTTGGGTCTCCATGCACCCCTGTTGACTTTCAGAGCTGTAGTATCTACTCCAGAAACACGTCCTTTCTTTCTGTGCTAAGTGGTGGACACCAAAAAGTCACCACTTGTAAGAGCTTCTCAGCTTGGCACTTTTGTTTGATGCTCTTTGCAACCATGACCATAAAAATTCAAGTCAGAGAGTTTTCCACTGCTTCCTGGGACAGATTTTTCAACAAAAATAATCATGTAAATGGTGGTTAAAAGGGACTTGTGGAGGTTTTGGTCCAGTCTCCCACTCAAAGAAGGGCTTCCACCAGAAGTAGACCAGGTTGTGACTTCAGGTAGTGGAATCTAGAATGTTACCAAAGACAGAGGTCCCACATCTTTAATGAGCTGTTCATGTTCTGCAGTAGCCTCCTTGTAAAAAAAAAAAAAAAAAAAAAAGCCTGCTGTCCCATCTGGATAGTCAAAGCTGAAACCTTGGCCATTGCTCTTTGTTTTAGCTACAGAAGCCGCTCCAGGAATCTTTGATAGGTTTCTTAAAGCATTTTTGTCAAAAATGGGATGTTTTTTCTGAAGCAGGTACGTCTTGTTGGATTATAGAGCACATTAGTCATTTCCAGCTGGATCTGTGAGCACATTATTGACAGTCCACCCTCTCCTGTAGACCATCAGTACAATGAACAATACAACAGTTGATGCTTTCCAAAAATGATTTTTGGTAGAGGGGAAGGAAAACCAGAAATACAAATCAGACAGCTCTCCAGGTTGCTCTGTTGTAAGTCTTGTGTTTTTAGCTCTCCTGTCTTCCTTTCTCCTGCCTTCAGTTAATTACATGGCCAGGCTGGGAAGATAGCAAGAATATTAAAAAAGCTTGTGTGACAAACCTGTTGTTGCAGCCAGAGGCCATTTTTGGCCAAAGTCAATGGAAGGAAATTAATTAAATTGTCTTGCCTTGCCCATGGAAGATGATGCTGATATTGAGCAGAGAAACAATCTCATCAATTCCTGTGGAAGGAGGGAGAGCTCAGGAAGACAAGAGGGAAAGGTGACAGAATGGCAGCTGGTGGAGTAAGAAAGTAGCATTTCCCTGTTATAGATCATAACAGGGATTGGTTTATGGATTTCTCATTCTTTTCACATTTGGCTCTTATCATATGTAATCTGGAGACCACAGGCAGACAAAAACTAAACTTGGAAACCTCTCATCCAAAGCTGCTTCTGGATGGCCATGAAGCCAGTTCTGACAAATGCAGTCACTCCTCAACCCTCCCATCCCAATGTCCTTCCCTCATTTATTTTAACAAGTTCTTTTTCTTGTTCCCATTATGCAGCTTTTTTTCCTGTTCAGAGTATGGTGTATATGTTCATGCACGTGAACTGGTGAACACGATCATAACACTGCCAGAATAGAGGAGGGAGACACTTCTGATAAATCCAGTGTCCATATTAACGTATTTAAAGCCTTTAAAGAAAAATGTGACTGGAAACAGGTTTTCATGCCCCCCCCC
>WEIU01002526.1:167903-179463 GCA_013389925.1 Aegithalos caudatus | reverse complement strand
AAAAAAAAAAAATTCAAACATTTTGGCAATAAGGAAGCCTGTTAAAGAACAGTGTGTAACTGCAACACATGGAGAGCTGGGACCCAAGACTGGGCACTGGTGTCATTAGGCAAGACCCAGTGATGTGCTGTAACACTTCAAAGGGAGCTCTTTGGCCCAGAAGTGGGATCTACTTTGTCTGCTCGCAGTATTTTGAAGATGTGGAAACAGACAGGAATAGCAGCACTGCAGATTTTTCACACTTTTCATGGTAAGAGGCAACAGGCACAAAATGGAACAGAGGAAGTTCTACCTGAGTATGAGGAAGAATTTCTTTACTTTGAGGGTGGCAGAACACTGGAACAGGCTGCTCAGAGATGTTGTGAAGTCTTTCTCTGGCATCATTCAGCACTGTTCTGGACACAACCCTGTGCAATCTGCTCTGGGTAAGCCTGCTTTAGCAGGGAAGTTGGCCTAGATGATCTCCAGAGGTCCCTCCCAACCACAACCATTCTGTGATTCTTTGATACCACAAAATTTCCAGGGGCATACACATTTCCACATTCCTGTACTTGGCAGCAGATCTAAGTTTGTATTTTCAGAACTTTCCAGTTTAACACCAACTGCATTTTCCTTTCCTTTGCCGTCAGAAAAAGACCACAATAATCTGGAATAGGTTGCTCTGTTCACAGCAAGAATATGAAAAAGCTCTTGTTCAGAATTTCCATTCATTTGTTTTGCTTTCTCTGAAACCCTAATACCAGTTTGTGCATTCATTATTTCTTATTTAAAAAAAAATAACAAGAACCCAAAATGTAATATAATTACTAATAGTACTGTGATTAAATTTGGCCTTTCTCTTTCCTTCAGAGTCAACCTCCTCAATCCCATCTCCCCAATGGCTCTGTCTGTAGTATTGATTTGGTACTGTTAACCTTTCTTTATTACTTGTTTATGTTTCCTCATCAGTTTAAAAACATCAATAAGAGGCTTTTCAGAAAGGACAGAAGCAACAAATAGAGAGACATTGAGGAAAGGTCAGGGATGCAGAAGAAGGCAGTGTCTGCCTTGTGGAAGGAGCAAACAGACAGTGCAGAAAGGTTAGTGGTCCTGCTGCTGAAGTGAAGGAAGGATTTGTTTATTCTACAGAAATGTCTGCTCCTGGTGCAGTGTTAGCAGCAGACACAGATGTTTATCTGTTCAGCCCAGTCTGAGCTTTGGGGTACTGAGGAGGCCTGGACATGGCATCAGGAATGTGGCTGAGATGTCTGCAGGATCTTTCAGGGATCAGGAAGCTTTATGCGTGTTGTTTTGATTCTACTTTCTGTTTGAGCATAATCCCAGTCTGAGGGCACACCCTGCTCTGCTCAGGGCTGTGCTGCTGTGGATGTGTTGGTTGGCTGTGGCAAGGCATGTGTCTGCCTCAGTGTGTGACTGAGGGCACTCAGCCATCAGCATTTCTGTCCTCAGGCCAAGCACCATGAAGGACACCAAGATGACTTTCTCTGTTTTGGTGTCTTCTCACCTAGGAAAGCCCCCCAGCTCACAGGGACTGGCTCAGGACCCTCTGCCTCCTCCTCCTCCTCCTCTTGGCCCATAAAGCTGTGCTCTAGGCACACTGGAGTTCACTCCCAGATCAAATCCTCTCCTGAGTGATGCCACCTCTTTTTGCTTTGAAAGGAACATGCAATTGAGCCATTATAGCAGTAATTTTTTCAATTATTTCAGGGGAAATGTAATCCTACTCAAAGGTCTCCAACAACGGGAGAAGCCCATTAAGGCCTTCCCTTTCTTGGCTCCCCAGAGACATCAAGGCAGCTGGAGAGTAGAAGGTTAGTGTGCTGGAGAAGAGACACCTTGTCCACCCCCAGCTCTCTGAAGTATTAAAGATTCCTGGCACTTAAAAGCAAAGTGCTTCTCACTGCTTGCTCTGGTATCACTGTCACTAGCAGACCATGCCACTCTGTCTTCAAGAATGGTTTCAGATTTTCTGGTCTCCAGAAACTCAGTCTTATAATGGAGAAAGTTTTTCCAATGAAATTATAAGAAAATGCTTACTATTTTTTTCCTTTTCATGGTTTAAAATGTAATACCTTTAGTTTCAAGATAACAGCCTCTTGCCCTGAAGGCTTTCCTTCTTTTGCAGTCCAGTACAGGCACAGTGCAGGAAATGGGGAAGACCTCCATTCCATACACTCAGAGTGTTCTCTTAAAAGAAGATACAAAAGTCAACTTAGTTATTAAAGACACATTTCCCATGACCTTTTAAGAACAAATGTAATTACATATGACATGTCTTCAACTCACAAAGCTGTAGAAGTAACATATCTTTCCTGTTTTTAGAGGTGACATTAAGGCTAGGGAAGTCCTTGAAGTTTTGCATTGAAGTACAAAGGCGATCAGATAGAAATCTTCAACAAAATTTGTAGTATTGACAGGGGGAAAAATAAAAACAAACATCAGATTAGAAATAAAACAGCAATTTAAATCCTTATGGTAGGTGCAATGTAGTCAGAATATTGGATCCTTATTGCTTCTGCAAATAGATGATGTATGCAGATGAGTATCATGCATTTTCTCATATAATGACATTAATTACTTACTTGAAAATTCACCTGACAGAACAATTTTCACTCAAATGTCAAGAACAGGTATTTCTTCTCACCTTATTCTTCAGTCTTAAAGTGATTTCTTTACTGAGAACAGTGTACAGAAGGAATGACTCTTTATGTTGTAAAGGGGTTTGATTTTACTGAGATGCTTTCCTGTCTATAAAAAGTGTTTCCTGGCTAGGGTTGTTTGGTTGCCCCAGGAGATCATTGTTCTTGACATTTATATCCTTAGGCTCCATTTCCACCCCAAGGAGGAAAGCCTTGGGAGTTTGAGTGCTGTTCATTTCTTAAGTTCAACTTTCACCTAATATTATGGAAAGGCAAAGGATAGAATGGATTTCTCCTTTTGACTGCCCAGTCACCGGAAGACCTTTACAGAAAATCAGTAAAAGTGTGTTAAAACTTTCTTTTTTTCTTTTCTTGAAGTTCTTTATTCCATTACATGATGGATATTTTACCTTTAGACATTGCTTTTCTGCTAGTTTACAATAATACTGTTCTGTAAACAGTAAGTGGCTTATCTGTCACAGAGGCAGAGGTGACACCCTTTGCTCTTCACCATGGGAAGGTACACTTGCAAATGACACTTCAGGGTGACAGAAAGTGGGAAAACCAACAGAAAGAGAGCAAACTGTGAGTCCATCTCAGTGAAACCAACTGCATTCTTGTGTCCTTAGTCATGTACCTTTCTTCATTTGGGGAATGTGCAGCTGCAGGGTGAACTCAGTATAGTCTCTGTTATGGCATTTGTGCACATAAATGTACCATAAAGCCACCGAGGAACTGTCACTCTGTGCTGTGAAGAGAACAGTCACACTTTCAGGGTTGCCAAATGAAAATGAAAAGAAGGGGAATATCCCTGGGCTATGTGATAAGGGGGTGACTTTGCAATAAGTCCTTTGATTCAACATAGGGTCTGGATCACAGTCTCTGTCTTATGCTTGTTATGATGTGATTCCAAGAATCAGAATGAAGTGAGAGACATAAAAAGAAATAATTTTCTAGAAAAAGCTGGAGCTAAACTATATTTCCCATATTATCTCAAGAACATGAAAAAAATCTTTTCTGTAACAAGCTTTTCTCAGCTAAATCAGGATGTCTGTCTCCTGTTTTACACTGGTTACTCCTCATCACTTTCCTGAAAACATTGAGATAAGAGTTTTCTGTAGCAGCACACTTCCCTAGCCAAGAGCATGGTATGTGCAAGAGAAAAGAGCTTCTGCCTGAATGGCCTTCCTCCATATTCCTTGTTCTCTTATTTGGAAATGAATCTGTCACCCAATCTGAGAACAAAAAGGAAGTCTAAATCAACAATGAATGATGAGTGGAACATACACATCTCTTACACCCAGACAGTTACATGACAGTTCCAGTCCTTGGTGACAGTGATTTAAGAACCAACTGATTATAATAGATAGGAAATAAATCTTCATTTACAAAACAAAACCAAACAAAATAATAACAAAACCTCTCCTTGGTGATTCTGAAGAACTGCAAGTGTTTAATCTCCAGGAGATGGTAGGATAAATGGTTTGCTCAGAGAGATGGTGGAATGAATGGTTGAAGACAGTGTGAGAAAACTCATTTCAGCAGCAGAGAGAAATGACAGCTGAGCCTTTCAAGCCTTAGCAGTGATTCATAGAGATCTAAGTATCTTCCTTTTGAGGTAACTCTTTACACCAGAGAAGTCAAGACATCAACAGTCATGATGGGTTAACTGAGGGGATTAAGAATCACTTTCTTTAGGTATTATTAGGAAAGATTTTCTTTCTACAAACAGTGGCTCTGCCTTTCTTAGATCCCTGGTGCAGGTCATCTTAGATGTGTAGGTTTAAGCTGAACACATTTCACTTGTGCAAATGATAACCCAGCAGAGAGATCCATGCTCTTGGAAGCAAGACATCTCTAGGAGTAGAAGCAATATCAGGAACTATGCTTTTCAGTAATCAAACAATTCACACCATAAGAAATCCTCACAGGAGGAGCTGCAGAAGGTTGTAGACTGTTCTAGCAGAAAATACTGTATTACAAATGAAAGCCAATGCTTGATCTTACCTATAAGCAATGGATCAAAATTCCAACTTGCAAAATCAATGCACATAATCTTAAGAATAATAAGAACAAACTAAAATTTGGGAGAAAATAAAAGGTTAAAGTACTAGGAGTATGATGGAGTATTAGAGGACACATTAAGAAAGAACATGTAGATTCACTGATCTAGATGCCTTCTCATCAGGGATGCCTTTGTAGAAGATGTGTTATTCCAAGCATATATTTTGTGTTGGTTAATTAGCTATCAATCAGTAATATCAGTGAAATGTAATAAGTTTTATATTCAAGCCAACCTGAATAGGTCCTTCTGAATCTGGAGAATCAGTCAGGGAGGAAATCATTGAGCACGAGGAGTGACATGGAAGTGAAGTCCAGGCTCTCAGCTCTGCTCTGAGAAATTTAATGCTTAACCAGCTCTTGGTTCCTTAATGAAGCACTTTTACCCCTTCAGACATATCCTGATAGGGCTCAGTGTAGCCTGTAAATACAAATAAAATTGTTTGTAACCTGGAACTCTACATACCATTTTCAGGAAAGGATCCAACTGATCCACAATAAGAAATTTTCTGTAATTATGGTTGTGTACTGTTGACAGTTAGTCTAACCAAAAGAAAGAAAGTAACAAAAGAATTTTTATGAAATCAGTTAAGTGGAAAGGAAAAAGGAAAAGATGGATAATGAGATGCTCTAAATATCAACAGTTTAATTTATGTGAACTGTGCTGCAGGATAGATTGAGTATTTATGGAGGGCAGAGGATATCCTGCCCTGGGAACAATCTACCTCCTTCTTCCCTTGAGAGATGACTGATCTCAGTCAGTAGAGATCAGATTGAAGGTATAAATATTTGACACATCAGGTGTGAATTAGGAACTTGGAAGGTAATTTTCTTCTTTATGACTACATTGTGTCAAGGTGGTCACTTGAATAACATGAATGTAGTTTTTATGACAAAAGTCAAGTGATGGGCAGTGTTAAATTCTTCTACTGCAAGGTATGTATGCCTATCACTTCTGCAGGAATGCTGTGAGGGTTGTCAAACATTGGAAGAACAGAGAGGCTGCAGAGGATCCTTCCCTGGTGATGGGGAGGTCCTGGCTAAGCTGCTCCAGCTGACCCTGCTTTGGGAAGAGGGTTTGGAGTAGCCCACCATGAGGAGCCTGGGGAGGTTATGCTGTGATATTTGATACTTAGTCAGATAGATAATTTTCTTGCTCACAAATACATGGTCTGAATGACTAAACAAACAGTAATTCTAGAGAAGAAAAAAATAATAAAAACCTGACAAAGAAAATAAAAAGATTAAAAATAACCAACTCCTAAATTTCAGCTATGCTGACAGTGATTAACTGTCCTTTCCTTTGTGTAGACAACTGCTCAGCCATTTCTAAAGCAGCCTTTTATCATAGCTTATGATTTTAAATTTTTCTGAATAACAAGGCCTCATTTAAGCTGGTCTAAAGTGTTGCCTGGTTTAGTTTTTGCTAGCTGCTCCTTGCTTCACCAGACTCTATTAGTCTTAGCTCTGCTTTGCTCCATTTCTTGATCTCACTGTATTGTCCAGCTGTTTCTCTGTTTTGCTGGCAGATTTTGCTACTTTAGTGCCTGTGAGAGTGGAGGAGAATGCATAAGTATCAGCTCAGCTCACAGGAAATTAGGAAGTAGTTTTTTCTGTTCATACAGCTGCAAAATCTCCTGCTTCTCCATGTCCCATCCGTAGCCTTTGAACTACATTGCTAGGAGGGACTGTCCAAAATTAATGGGATGTCCAGACATAGCTAATTAGCTCAAATTTCTGTACACTACTGTGAACACAAACTTCACCTCCTTTACTATGTAATTTCTAATTTTTCAATTATAACACAAGAACACAGAGCAGACATGTTGCAGGCAACTTTTTTCCATTCCAAACATCATCATTATTATTATTATTATTATTAATTATTGTTGTTGTTGTTGTTGTTACTGTTATTATTATTAGTTCTTCTTCTTCTTCTTCTTCTTCTTCTTCTTCTTCTNTTCTTCCTTCTTCTTCCTTCTTCTTCCTTCTTCTTCCTTCTTCTTCCTTCTTCTTCCTTCTTCTTCCTTCTTCTTCCTTCTTCCGAAGTTCCTGGGGAAGAATGAGATATAGGAGCCTTGCCTGCATACAAGTCTTGGCTCCAAACTTTTCTGTGCATCTAAACCTTTGTCTAGAAGTGACCAGAAACAGATGATGGACAGGGTTACTTTTATCAGGGCTCTCTGTCTAAGCTATTACCAGTTCCCACAAACAGATTGTACCAGAAAATTGGGATCTCAATGAAAAAATGAAGTTTGAAATAAACTCCTTTTTTTTTTTTTTTTTGAGAAAGAAGTAATTCAGCTGTACCACAATTCCTGAAATACTCTGGGGTGCTTTTCATTTAGGAGGGAATATGTAATTGTATGTAATGATATTAGCTGTTAATCCTTGCTATAATATTTATGTTTTAGGACAGCTAGTGTCACTGTACAGTCCCTATGTGTACACATGGTAAAAGAAAATCCCTATCTCAAACACCATGCTGTTCAAATTGACAAGGCAGACAAAGGCACAAAGAGACTCTCATGATCCTCATCTTAGAGCTACAAATTCAAACCTTGGGGACATTAGACAAGTATTTTGTTGTCATAAAGTGGTTTGCTGCTGAACAGGGAGATGAATGGAATCTCAGGTTCATGTTTAACAGTAACTAAATCAGTTTGGAAAAATTATTTGAAGAAACACAATCCATCAGTGAGTGGTGTCCTGGATTCAACTCATTCAGTATTGTAGGACAAGATGCCAGAAAGAAGAATCATGTGGGTACGACATACAGAAAAATATCTGCTATTAGGATGGTATGATAATGTTGCAATTTGATTTAGCATTCAAATTAGAAAATTAGATAGGAGGAAAACATAGATTGGAAAACCTGTGATAAACTGCTACAAATATGTTTTTGAGATATACATCTGAGTGTGTTTGATGAGAGAATCATGATAATTCTTTTGTTGGGGTATGTTGCATATCAAACACAGCCACCAGTCAGGCTTTCTGCAGGGAGTGCTTGGCTGAGAAGAAAACTTCCCCTGGAATCTCAGCAATGCAAGCCATTCCCATTCCCCTCCTGTCTGCCTCCAGCCCTCTCACACTCCCAGAACAGCACAGTTTCTCCACCAGCAGATTCCACAGCCTGTGAATCAAATGCCTGTGCTGCCTCTTTAAAACAAAATATTGGCTCCAAGTGTCCAGCTGCACTGCTGCAAAAAACACAGCTATAAAACATCTGGAAGCAGCTCAGGTCTTACCCTCCAGGGCAGAGAACCCAGTGTTTTTGCAGGGTCTCTTTGTGAAAAACAAAGTTCACTCTTTAAAATATTAAAAAATTTAATAAGGGGATAAAAATGGACAATGTCCAGCACTGGGGTGTTTCTGGCTATTGGCCAAAAACACACCCTCAGGATTAATACAATGTTCTCTATATACTGTTACATTACTGGGGGTACATGCATATTCATGAGTTTATACATTATTTGGGAACTTTTTTGATGTTACAGGAACTCTTTTGTTTGGCTACAGGAACTCTTTTATTTGGTTTTAACCCCTGACTTGTCTGCATGGCACCCTGTAGATGAGGTCAATATATTGTATTCTTTCTTGTAGTTTCATCTTATTGTTTCACACTCCCTGATAACAAGGAGTCAATAAATTCTCTAATTTTTTCCTAGTGCTCTGGTTCCTCTCAGTTATTACTTGGAGAGCGATAAGCAGTCTGCAGATGTGAGGAACAACAGGATGGAACTAATTGTTTTTGCAGCTTTCTCTGAGTTAAAGGAATTTTTTACTTTCCATATTTTGCGAAGGCCTATGATATATTCATTACTATTCAACACTGATTATATAAGTATATAAGTATATATATTGCAGACTTAAACTGATAGATTATTTTTACTAATGAGCAGTTAGAAGGACTTATAAATTGTTCCATATCAAAATACTTGTGATTAATAACATTAGCAAAAGCTAATACACAAATGTGAAAGCCAATATTATATTGTCATTTATAACATCTATATGATTTTTTCAGGAAAATCCACAAATGTCGGAGGTTTATGCCCAAAAAGGAGACAGAGGGGTCCTGCAACAGCTCACGGGGTTTTCTCTCTCAAGGTTTCAGAGGGCACAGCTCCTTTCATCCTGAACTCCCGGCCCCACGTTGCTCTCTTCCTTTCCCCACTGGCTGAGGCACTAGGAAGGCCTTCCCAGCCCATATCCCCCCTTGAACCTGTCATTTTATCCCAAATAGTTCAGGGTTTCTGTGTCAGGAGCCAAGCTGCCTGGGCTCTGTAACAAACCTGCTGCCCAGAGTCAGTAGAGATATTAAGTCACATTTCAAAGATGTTGGACACCCACAGCTTCACCCAGCACAGTGTTTGTAAAGACATGAGCCTTGGCTTTCCTCTCCATGTGATATCACAGTCATTGTGGCCATTTCCTGACGACAGGAGCCCTTGGTGCAAAAGTCTTTCAGCTCCTGGGGGGAACGCACTGGGGAGGGAGGGAGCATTGCCATCTCCAGCATTGGTGCAGATGCCTCCTGGCCCTGTGCCTTGCAGAGGGCACTGTCTGGGCTGAAGTGCCAGCACACACAGCTGAGGACTTCCCTGAGCCTCCTCTTAAGCCCCAGGTTTCAACTCAAAATGCCTGATATGAGCCATGCTGCAGTCTGCCAAATTGTTGTTTTCCTGCTAGGATGATGAGAGTGTGTTTCACATGCCCCGAGGCAGCCTGGATAGTGTTAGAAGACTGTCCTGGGTAGAGGAAAGTGAACTTTTTTGTTGTTTCCCAGTGAAATTTCCAAGCTTCTTTCTACACCTACCAAAAAAAAAAAAACAAAAACAAAAAACAAACCAACCCCCAAAAAAAAAAAAAAACCAACCAAAAAACACCCATAACAAAACAAACAAAAAAAAAAGGCTGCACTGTATCGGAAGGCTCTGCAGCTGAAAAGGTGCAAGTATACAACCTTTCTGTCAGAGCACAAGTGGGAACAGGAGAAGCAGTGTGAGTGCTAGGAACTCCCATAAAATCAAACAGCATCATGGAAGAAAATCCATCAGAACTGTGAACTGTAAAAAGGACATTCTTGCCTTAAGAAGCAGTGGCTTAGTGCAGTCTGAGAGAGTGTATCAAGGAAGTGGTGCTGCTTGCTTGCCCTGCTCTTATATTCTTCCTAGAGGATTTTTGAAATTCTAATGTTAGGGATGCTAAACTGATGGAATAAAACCTTATGGTGCAGGTTTGATGTGGTCCCTTACTAAGACTTCAGCAGTTTTTACCCCTAATTCTTTTTCAGAACAAAACAAAGAAAGAAATTAATAATCCAGGAAGGCAAAAGAAGCTCATGGAAAGTGAAGGCCTCATTGCAATACTACTACTACCACTACTACTACTACTACTACTACCAATAATTATTATAATAGGTGATCAGTTTTGCTCCAGAAATAATACAGTCTTTTTAAGAGCTTTGACCTTGAATTTTCCTTAGTACTGGTGTAAGTTACTCAAAAGAGCTGTTGTCTTCCACAGCCCATCTAGTACACTTTAAAATGAGGGGGGTGTGTTTTTACAACTGAGATGTTGCAAAATGTGACATCTGTTCATATCTGTCTCACCACCAAATCACTGTGTGACATAAATAAGACAGGCAGACCACCTTAAAGCTTCTTGGAAGGCGATGTTTAGGGACAGAAATGGTCAATCTTTGCTTGCCAAGTGGGACCCAGTGTTTAGAGTGATTCTGTGACCTAAGATTCAGACACCCATTGCCAACTGCAGAGCTGCTTGCAGGATCACCCTATCGTTATGCAGAAAAACTGGTGGTCTTTGCTTTTAGCCAACAGGTTCATGTGCTTAATGCTATGTGGGAGCAAAGGGCTCACTGCATAATGAGCCAGAGAGCAAAGCAGTGCTCAGATGGGTTTTTAATGTGGAATTATTTAAACCCTCATTGTTGGAGAGGGTGGGCACAGCTGGTGTGTGTGGCTTTCACTGAGCAGCTTCAGGAGGTGGCCAGGCCTGGCTTCTCTAATGCTTACAGAGCACAGCTCCCCAGAATTAAAACCCCATGCAAACAGATTTAAGTGTTTGTGACTTCTAGCCATGTCTGAATTTTAAGAGTTGCTTGCAGGAATGAATTTAAATCCACATCCCAAAGGCAAACAATGCCATAAGCTACTGAATTACTCCTGGCCCTTTTCTGTATATGTGTAGCACTGTCTCTACAAGGAAATCCCTTAGGTCCTTTCATTCATGCATCCAGGTGGTGTATTTAACCTGCATCATCCCCAAACCTGCTCTTCACAGCATTTAATTATCCACCATATGGGTCAGTCTGAGGTGTGGGAATTGTTCCCACTAAGCAGTGTGAATCCCTGAACTCAGGGCTCCTCATTCCCCTTTCCTCTATTAGAGATCATGCTTACAAGCACAGAACAAATCCCTTTGGGATCAAATCAACACTGCTTTGGTGTGACTGGCACTCACAGCTGCATAAGCTTTGGGATGCAATGGCTTTGGGATGACCACTTTCATAAAGAGTCTTTCTAAGTATGTGCACTTTAAAATAATTTTAGAAGAAAACTTTAGAAAATTTTAGAAAAGCGGATAGATGGACAGATAGAGGCACAAGCAAGAGGATTGACACAGGGTCAATTATCTGTGACCCTGGCCTGATAACTCTGGAGATTTCATGAGGTGAATGTTAATGAATCCCTTGCAATCCCCTGAAAAGACTTCAGGTCTTTTTGAGTATCTGAAGCCACTTCATCTTTCTGTGTTTCAGCTTCCCCAGCTACAATGTACAGATAAAATACCTTTGCCCTTTTTTTTTTTTTTCCCCTAGCTGTGCGGGCTGT
>WEIU01002526.1:93341-166041 GCA_013389925.1 Aegithalos caudatus | reverse complement strand
AGAAAGAAAAAAAAAAGTAAAAATAAATTTTAAAAAAGGGATAGCACAAGGGATTCCTAGACTCTGGGAGCACCATTTGGTAAAGGATGATATGAAAACAGAGAGAGTTTAATAAAGAAATCAAGCCTGGATTTGTTTGTTTAGCAGCTTTTCCTTTTGATGGATATGGCAAATCAGGTACATTATCAAGCACCAAGAAAAAGTCCAACTTAAAAATGGCATAGATTAGAATTTATTGAGATGACTCAATTTATCTGTGTGGACTAATATAAATATTATTTATATAAATATTATTTATATTAGTCCACACAAAACAAGAGAAGAAAAAAAGAAAAAGAAAAAGAAATGGTATGTGTTAGGAAGTCTTCTTTTTATGTTTGGATACTGCTAAATGGTTCCTTAGTGAGAAAAATGAAGCTCAAGTCTCAGAAATTCATCCTGATGATGGGACAGTATTTTTGCCTTGTAAAGCTGTATCATGCTAATGCTATTGCTGTCATACTGATAAGGTTTATGATTTCTGCCTGAATTTTCCTGCAGTTCTCTATTTTTAAAAGCCTATTAAAATAACCAGGTTACTTGCAAAGAAGGATAGTCTTGCAGTATTACATGGAAATGAGACTCAAGAGATCTGGATTTGGGTACTGATTGTCTCCCTGGACTCCTACATAAGCTTAAGCACTGGCTCAGGGTGTGGGTATGGATGTGAGTTAACTTGCATTGCAAGACAAGCTGTCTTCATTATAAACAAAAAATGCAAAGCCTGCAAACACAAGATACAGGCTTCAACTGTTCTAGTTGTGTCCCAGGAATGATAAACTTACCCCTGGATTAATCAGGGATAAGCATTTCATCATCTAGGGCATCTACTTTTTCCTAGTTTTTCCTCCTTCATACACAGTTTTGATTGGGTGATTTGTTGGGTTTTATACCCTGTATTTTATTTCTCAGTTCAGGCAACTCTTATTCACAGTCCTTCATTATGTTACATCTTGAGCTGGGAGGAACCTTTCCAGATGAGCAGCTAGAGATGGAATGAAATCAGAAATTCAGGGGGGTTTGGGTGAATCATTTCCATCAAAAAGTGAAAAGTGAAGATAAGAGAGCCCTGCTGTGCTCAGTCAAAGCTTTTGCAGAGGTTCCATTTCTTTTCCTGGAAACAGAAACGATAGAATTTTTGCTAATTAATCTTTACAATAATCCCAGAAACCAAACTTCTCTTTCATAAACTAATAGTTATTCTTTAGAGAAGTGATTCCAATTAGAGACACAGATACCCTTTCATCAATCTAAACTGATTGATTTTTTTTTGCTTTGTTTGGTCAGTGGTGTCAATGTACAAAAGAAAAATCAATTGTTTCTGCCAGGCCTGTGTTTTATGAGGTGAGAGCCTCAACACCTTGTGCCTTTGTGTCTGTCCCCTCCAGAGGCTGTGGTTACAAAAGCATTTCTTTTGGCAGTTCTGATTTCAGCTGGGCTCCTCCCCGTTATCTTGCCGCTTCTTTCCCACCCTTGGCCATGCATTTGTGATCCTACATGGTTCTCTTCACCTCAGTCCTTTAAGGGGCTATCTAGATCACAGAATTGAGTTGGTTTAAAATAACCATTCCTTACCTTACCCCTTTTAATCAGGTTTACTTTTAATCTAAAAGAGTTCCTTGCGTGAGTGGTCAAAAAACAACATGATTCACCAGACTGGTTACATCAAGGCAGCTGAACTGGTGTTTTACCAGTTTACCAATTGTTTTTGTGTTTTACACAAACAGGATTTAAGCCCTGGGAGGAGGTGATGCTGGAAGAGGGGACTTACAGTTGCCACTGATTTAAGCACTGTTATGATGACCTCCAGTCAAAATTGAGTTTGCAGATTCCTTTGGACTCCACAGGTTTTAATCTACTGCTAATGCTCTGGGTTTGTCAATGCAGGATAAGGCATAGTATGGACTACTAGATAAAGAATTTATCAAGTATTGATTTAACTCCTGCTAGGTTATCCAGCCTTCCCTCACCCTTCTGCTGCTTCAGTTTCATTGCTATTCATGTCTGAATAACTGTTAGTAAAAATTAGGGTTGGTAATTTGGGTTTGTAATTGGATCTGATAACTAAATAAGTAGGAGTGGGGAAAAAAAAAAAAGAAAAAAAGAAAAAAAAAAGGAATAATGTGCTAATTGTGAATAATTACAAACCCAAATTAACAAATCTATTGCCTCTTCTCCAAAATAGACACACCCCACTTCAACTGAGTTGCAGAAACTGAAAGGCATCAGTTGCAGGTTCCCAAGCAAAACCAAGAAAGAGGGATTATTCCAGCAAGTCCTCAGCACTGAGACCTTTCAGAACTAAACTTGACCCAGGTTCATGGCACAGAGGTGGTAGCTCTGGTAAAAGCAGTTTTCAGAGATCAACAAGAGCTCAGGGACAGAGCACAGGGGGACATTTCTGCAACACCTTTCATTCCCTGCTGCAATAAGCAAGGAAAGGGAGACAAGTCTGAGGAGTTCCTGTGAGAGAGAGTTATAAACAATTGGAAAATCAAACAAAACTTCTCCCTCCCTCACTACAGCCTTCAGCTGCCATCTCAAGGCCCCACCTGTCATGCCAAGGAGGTGATTGTGGAAACAGACCTTTCCTTGGCCATTTTTCACTTGTCTGTCATTTGGCATGTGGCCTCCTGTCAAACTGCCTTGTGCACAATATTAACATGTTGATTGACTGAGGAGAAAGTTGGCTTGTACACAGGGTGGGACTCCAGAATCTAGGCTTATTTTCCCCAGAAGATCTAGGCTTATTTTCAAGCAGACTTTCTGTGTCACCATGATTTTATCACAAACAAGCAGCCTTGTTGTTACAGCCCTGATCAGCATGGCTGGGAAGCTGCTTGTACCCACTGAACAAATGAACAAGTATTTTTGTCCTTCTGTTGAATCACAGTTGTGAGAATCTCATTTTTTATTGCAGATTATTTGTGGTTGATAAAATGGAGACTGCTCTTACGACTCTATGCATCACTTAGGGACAGAGCTATGACCAAAAATGTAGAGTGGAATCCTTGTCCAAAACCTTTTGCACCACTCAGAACTTGGTCATTGCCTTCTCCTGACAGACAATTGTTACACTGCTTTACTATGTATTTATAGATGAGATCTGAATCTTGCATGGTGATTGGCAGCATTAAAATGTTCATTCCCAAAAGGCAAGAAATATTTAGGTAATCTGGGAATTTTTTGAACTACCAAAAATTGGAAACACTTTCAGCAGTAAGAGCTCATTTGAAGGTTGACATCACCATTGCCTGAAAAAAATGCTTTTTCCTCTAACTGATATCCTCACTTTTCTTTCCCCAGAGATCAGCAACACAGCCTTCTTGGCCCACTGTGGTGTCCTAGTATAAACTTGTGTGTGCCATTTCTAATAAAATACAGTGGAAAATCTGTCTATTTTCTTAGGAAATTGCAAAAAAAGGTTTGCCTAGGGTTCAGTGTATAAGAGAATTCCTCCAACTTTTACCAGTATTTTGCATTACAAGATATTGGCAAAGAGGCAAGGAAGCAATCAATAACTAGATCATTCAGTACCCTGAGGAGGGATCTAAATTGTGGAGCACTGGTACCCTCTGGACTTACTGTATAGTCTAGAAATACTGCAGCTGTGAGGGCATGGAGATAAAAATCATGATGAAAGATGTCCCAGAGGCAGCTTCTCCTTGTATCTCTGGGAAAATTTTGGGGAGGAATAAAAAGTCACTCTGAAATCCTGTATAACCATTATCTGAATATACCAGCTTTCACAAGGTATTCATTTCCCCTTTTGTTTTGCTCATTTTCTGCCATTCCCTTCAGATTTTCCTGTTTACATCTTCTAATATGGACTTGCAGTTGTCTCAGCTCCTAATTTTGCAAGTTCCTGTTTATCCATCACAATTCCTCAGCCACTCCATGTACAGAGAAGCTTTTTAAACTCTTTTTTAACTCTCCCTCCACTGCTAGATGCAATGTCCATCTTGTTGCTGCATCCAGCTAAAAAGTGGGAATACAACAGTTGTGATACCTCATGACACTCAGCAAAACAAGCCATCTTTGACTCCTGCTTCTTAGAACAGCTTTAGTTTTTAGAAAATTTCAGTTATCTAGTCTCTTCTCTGTTGAAAATATCTTACTTGGTGTGTTGGTTCAGAATATTGTACATGTAACACATTTACAAGCAGTTTGCTGCATTATACTCTGTATATCCTTGAGCACTGTGCAAAGTCCTAGGCAGAATATTAAAAGATGAAACAAAGCTGGGATTCAGGCTCTACAAATGCTTTTCTGCTGTTGCCAGATTTGCTGTCTAAGGATACTCAGGTGAAGGGCTCTGCATCCTTACAGTGACTGCAATACTTGCAGTGTACTGACAAAATGCACCTGCTGAACAGGGGGTCTCCTGTGTCTCTCCCTCCCCCTCTGTGTCCGTTTCTCTGTGTATATATGTCTTCAAAATGGGAATATGGGGATAAAATTTTTTTTTTTTTTCAGTCCCCCCCACTCGTTTTTTTTTTCCCCTTCATGTGAAGCCTTTCTCTTCCTCCTTATCCTATTCTTCGTGTCTCTTGCAAAGCACGCTGAAGCAGTCTGCTCCTTGTCACATTTTAGGAGGAAAATGACATTGATATTGGACTAAATGCAAAAAGAGACTTTCCCCTTGTGAAAACTGCCTAATTGATGTCAAATCAAATAACTTTAAAGAGCTGTGATGGCTACAAATCGGATCAGAGAGGGCAATACCAGTTCATTCTACTTCACACAGGGGCTGTGCTTTGCAGTTTAAGCAACAACACTTTGGCATTCAGAGCTTCTTTATAACCCAAACAAATTAAATCTCAAATCTTTTTGATCTTGATGCCTGACAATAGCTTATGATTAAAACTGCCTCACTGGAACCTGGGAGTGGATTATCATTATGAATAGCTGCAGTCTTGCCATTTCCTATTCTTTTCTGTGGGTCTGGATGCTTGAGGCAAGAAAAGCTGGGGAGAATACAACAGGTAATAACATGAGAGGTCAAGTGAGACCAGGGGAAAAAAGTTTTTTCTAATAGATTAATTTTAAAGATCTAAGATTCTCTGTCTATTACCTCTGTGATTCAGATTTCAACCTAAAAGGTAACAAAACATAAAGGTTATTTTAAAAGCTAAAAGCTATTTTCCCAGTGGTAATTCTCTGAATTAGAAGTGAATTATCTACTGCTCTGCATTAAAGAAATACAGTTTTAGACTGTGTCCATTCACTGTAGCACAGAGATCCAAGCTGACTCTTCACAGGTTCCTCATGGCACATGAGCTATCCCAAAATCTGCTCTGGGCCACAGAATAGAGTAAATCTTTTAAAGAACAGCAAGAAGTCCAAAAATTAAGCTAAAAAAGGCTGTGAGCAGAGATGACTAGCAGAAGGAATTAGAAACATTAGAGGGATTTTTAACCAGGAGGATCATCATTTTACTCATGAGGGGAAGTTTTGGATCCAAAATCTTTAGAGGGTCTCAAGCCTTTTCTAATAAGGTTATTGGAGAGGATGTGACAAAAGGCAATTTAAACCCAGAAACCTCAAGGCACATCACAGCCCTTGGTTGTGCCAGCCTGTCTGGGAGGGCAGGTGGTGCACAGGGCACTGCCAGCATGGCTGGGAGGTTCTTGGGGGGAGGGTGGCTTGAAATCATTCTTAAATAATGTCACTTCAATATTTCTGCCAAGAACTGTGAGCTCTGTTAATTGTATGATGAAAACACAGGAATATCTATACCTGGTCAGATCAAGAGCTGTCGGAGTATTTCCTCCAGCTGTAGCCATCAGCAGGTGCCTAGGGAACAGTAAGAATGAGACAAGGGATTTTTCAGTTTCCCCTGAATGTTGTACCTACCATAGTATTTCATATCAGGATAGTTCCTGAACTTGATTTCCTTTGCCTACCAAGCAGGAGAACCTTTCTGGAAAACAGGAAAATCTTCAAAATGAAAATTCTTTGGATGTTTTTCAGGCATTGGACTAGATCCTTCACTGGATTAAATAAAAATACAGAGAAAATGAGGCTATTTAGTTGATAGCAACACAGGCAAAATTAGTTTTCTTATTTCCAAAATTTTGAACATTTTACTTTAAAAAAACCTCAACTTTTTTGTGGTTTCAGATTTACATATGCAATAAAAATATATAAGGAACTTAGATGAAAATATGTAAGGAAACCTTGGAAAATATTTCAATTTTTTAATAAAAGCCTTGCTTAGCAATGTTCTATTACTCTTTTCGGAAAGACAATCCAAGCCATATCAAACCTTATGGATAGGGTTACCCATTTCTGCTCTGTGGCTCTCATTTTATGCCAATTCAGTAAGAAAGTATTGTGTATTTTCAGGAGGAGCATGCCAGGTTTTAAGGCTGACTTCAATTCTTTTGTAAATTATTTTTTTAAGAATAAAAATGGAAGACAAGATAAGCCATGTGTTCAGGTGGTTTAGTATAAATTAACATCACTCCTTGCAGCAGGGACTTTGCATATTCTAAGGCATCCAGGCTGTATGTAATGTTTTACTCTCTGCAGAATGATAATTAGTATTAAAGACTGATTCTCAGTCTGATTGCTGGCACACATTTACAATTTATCTCATGGCAAGCTCTGGGTAGAAGACATTTTCAGAACTGATTGGGAGGTAGGCAAAAAAGATTTATGTTAAAAGACAACCCTTATAATTTAGTTAACAGACAGTCTTAAACCTAAAATTATACTTTCAGGTTGTTTTTAGTATCGATGAACTGTAGAATTCCACTCCTGTAGAGGTGTGTGGAGGAGGGAAGGGTGGACAGCTATGGCAGAGGTGTGCACTCACACTGGAGAGACCAGGCAAGCTGAACCAGGTGGGGAAAGCTAATGGTGAGGAAAGAACATGGAAAAAAAAGGTTTCACCACAGCTTTTCACTGTTTAGTTTTGGTACTGAGAGAAATACAAGCTTGATTTCTTTGTTTTGCACCCACAGCACGAATCAGGAATTGATAAGGCAGATCACCTTTAATGCTGGAAACTATTTGTCTTGTAAATGCAAATGGTGGCCAATTAAATAAATCTGGAAAAGTGTGCCTTTTCTGCTCTTTACATTACAACACAAAGCTGATCTGACATATGAGCATGAAATCTTATGGTGAAATAGTGGCCAAAGTAGAGGGGAAGAAAGGGATTCAAATAATCATTAATAACATGAACCCAGTAGAATGGCTTATAAGAAGGCTTTTTTTTTTTTTTTTCTCCAGCAGTCTATAGAGTTGTCAATATGCCCAATGAACTTGTCTTTGAGGAACAAATCACAAAGAATTTAAAGAACAACAGGCTAAATCAACCTCAATCTTTTAGCACTGGAATTGACCTGGGAGGACCTTAATTGCAGCTAAGAGTTCCTTCAATCTGTAATTTTCAGGCTTTTTCAGTCATCTTGGCCCATTCAATCCTTTGCCCTCTCTGTTGAGGCTACCCACGAGGAGAATCAATATCTGTGTGTGATGGTAATTTTTGGGATGTGGAAATACCTTCAGCAAGAATACCCTAAAGACATCATATTCTTTCAATAAAAAGTTATTCAGCCCAAAGCAAGACAATAGTTACCATATTGCCGTGTCTTGGATGCAAAATAGCAGGCTTTGAAACTCTGCAGCATTGAGCTAACAAGCTTGCCTGGTGGTGTGGTGTGAAGGGGCAGTGATTTAAAGATCATTTTAAACATTTACTCTCTTTTATTGCAGTGAAGACTTTCCCTTCCCCAAAATTTAAAATTTAAAATGTGCCTCCTCTGAGTATAAGGGCAGTGCTTTTTGCTTTCTGAGATGGAACAAAGTATTTCTGTGATGAAAAAAAATATGATTTTGATTTTAAGCAGTAGGAACATTTTCCCATTGCATATTTTTCATGCTGTGGAAACTCACCAACCGCCAAATATTTCAAATGTGAACTCTTAAACAGCTCTGCTGAAAGATATTTTCCTCCTCATTTTATATTAAAGCATAGCCCTGAAAATTGTGATTGCAAATAATACTCTCCCAGCATCCCTTCCCCCAGATATCATGGTATCATTCCCCAAATTCCCTATGCATAAATGAAAGTTTTCCATCCCTTTGTAGGATCTGCAAAAAAGAAGGATGAAGTTAATGGGCTGGAAAGGAAGTGGGCAAGTAAGGAACAATATAATTTAATTTTTAGTCAAAATGGGGGGAGGGAAGAGGAAGACAGAACAAATTTAATTTAAGTACATGGTTCATAGATATGTATGTGAGAAAGTATAATAGCACAGACTCCATCTAGTGAACAACTGTGCAGACTCCCCTGAGCTTTGGTGTATAACACTGATTTACACCTAAGAATCTGACCTGGGAGATTAGTGAGGCTAATTCCTCTTTAAAATAATAATAAATAAATAAATAAATAAATAAATAAAATTTGCCTTAATGCATTTAATATTTGACATCCCATTAACCTAAATTAAAGGCTTTCTTGTAGGTTTTTAATTTAGCACACTGACCCCCAGAATGGAAAAGCCACTCACAATTGCAACTCCCACAGTGCAGCCACCATAGTCTCTGGTTTGCAAGCATCCATATAATCCCAAAACATGTTTGTCGTCTTGGCAAGCAGGAAACCTTCCTTCTGTGGGTGAGTTCCAGGTGGTTTTCACTCACCAATATGGTTTGCCATTAAAGTTCATTAATTTGTCATTGGTGAACTAAGAAGGGGAATGAAAGGAATATACTTATGGCTGTTATTTTATTTCCTGAGGCTTCATGGATTCTATAGAAATTTTCCAAAGGGTGAAAAACCACCTGCAAAATGTGCACCCCCAAGAAAAGCTCAGGAGGGTTTCCCCAGGTGAGCTGGCAGCTCAGGTCTACCCTGTGCTCTGAAGGCAAGGTCACAGTTCAGGCAGGAGGGTCAGGTTCAGTTTGCTTTGAAGACTCAACAGAAATCTCCCCAGGCAGCTCTGAACTCTCCTCTTTGTTGTAAAACAAAACATCAGGGTGCTTCTCATCATGGCAAAAAGGGCTTTTTGAAGAGAGGCAGGAGCAAATGCTTTCATACTGGCCATGCCCTGTTTCTGTCAGGTGGAGCATGCAAGGGAGCTTCAGGTGTGAACATAAGCTGCAGAAACAGTCCTGAAGCTCTGGAGATACAGGATTTTTTTAATGCAGCCTGTTGCTATGCCTTCATAGCAACTGATGATGGTGCCCTGCATCAGGCTGGAGAGAAAGGCCTAATTTGTTTCAGAGCTAGCCCAGTGATAAATTAAGGTAGCTTAATTAACTGGAAGGTGTGTGCAGAGATAAGTTTTTAGGTACCCAAGTTGTCATTCTGTTTTTTTTTCTCCACTCTGTGTACAGCAGATGCCTGTGACGTGTTTCTCTGCTGGGCTCAGTGGGTGCCCCATGTCCTCATCCAGCTGGGGTGAAGATAATGGTAATTATGGGATTGTATTTGCTGTGAAATGCAACAGCTTTTGGTGAGGCTGTTGCTGTCTCCCACTCAGATGAAGTGTCCCACCAAGCTGTCCAGCAGAACTGACCTGCCCAGCTCAGCCTGGCCCTGGGCTGGCCCTGGGCTTACCTACACACTGGAGTCACCTACATCACTCAGAGAGTTTCTGTCTGCTCCTGAAAACAAACAGAAATATCAAGCACCTATTTTCTGACTGAAGAAGTCTCATTTTAGGTACCTGAACCAAAATTTGAGTCTATCTCATTGCTAAGCCAGGAAGAGAAAAATGTTTGGTTTATCTTTTAAGCGGTTTGCACCCAGCTATGTAGATGTATCTCAGTATTTCCAGGGGTGGAAACTTGTTGTTGGTCCTAAACCTTATTCTGAAAAACGTACTGACATCTTCTTTTATCCAGGCCAGCCAAATAATTCAAGGTGGAGATAAATCCACAGAGCAAAAATATGCCTATTATCATTTAGCTCATATAGTCTCTGCTCTCCTTTTAAAATAAAAAAAGAATTCAATCCACCAAAATCCCAGTGGATCCACTAGCCTCCCAGTCTTCTGCCTTCAGAGGGAATGAAATGAATTTAATCTCCATAGATTGTATTGCACACTGCATTGCCAGCTGTTTTCTAGCAGAGGCTGCTGTTGCTCAAAGGTCATAGTGCAAATCCCTTGATTAAAAAACGACGACAGACACATTTTAAATGGGCAAAACCATAAGACACTGCTGTAGAACAGATTATGTGAAGTAGATACTGTTAAAACAGTTTAAATGCCTCTTTCAGGCATCAGTTTAGTTATCTCAAAGCATATTAGAGAGAGCAATAAAATTTAATGGCCAGCAGTAAAGTGTTTATGTGTGGCCCTGAACGCAGCCTTGCCCAGCTGCAGAATGTGTTAACTCTGCTTCACGGGCCAGACAAACCCAGCAGTGGGATTTGGGCTCCCACTGGAGCTGGCACTGGACCTGCCTGGGGACAGCTCAGCAGAGATTCCAGGGAGCCCACAAATGGGGGAGGAGTGTGCCAGTGCTGCTGCAGGGCTGTCAGGGCAGCAGTTCTGGGCTGCATCCCCAGGGACCTGATTCACTTGGGAACTCTGTGTTGTGTGTTAGTGTGTTGAGACACAGCCCCTGAGAGGATGGAATGGAGTTTCAACCTAAAAGGTGATGTTCTTCCAGCATGGCATGAAAACTGGAGTGCTTCCATGCTGACATAGTCAGGAGGATCCTGGTTTTCCAAGGCAAGGTGCCTTGCCTCTTTCCTTGACTATTCAGTGGTGCATCCTAGGAAAAGCCAGCTCTGTGCCATGTAAGAGATGGTGCTGATGGTCATTTAACTTCTGGTCATTTAACATTTAACAAACTTCTGATGGACCAGCCCTGGGAGCCTAAACCTGTCAGTGCATATGGACACAAGTAGAGTCACACTCCTTTAATAAATTCATCTTGTCTCCAAAGTGAGCAGATTTGTTTCTGGCTTTTCAGTACTTCTATTTCCTCTTCTTAAACATGCAAGTCTCCCAGGGGTTTTGCTTCAGACAACTCCAGACAGCAGCCTGCCTAGTGACATCTGGCTGGTGCAGCCTGCATGGTTGCTTGGGCTGTTCAAAGTCCAAGAGCTCACTTCCTATCTAGGGCTTTGTTCCCAGTTAGGGAATAAAACAGTGGTGGCTTATGCTGCAATTAGTCAAGTGCCTTGTTCCCAAGCCTGATTCCTGGGCTCTGTTGTGTTGTTCCTTTGTTTTTGCCCTTCCCTCAGCTCACTGGGAGCCCTGACTGCAACAGGGAGAGACCATCTCCCATGGGATAGCTCCTTCTGCTCACGCACAGAAAGCAGTGAATTCCCTTGCTGCAGCTCCTGGCTGGAAGTCACATTTTTGGTAGAAAGGGGGCTGAAAAAGGAAATCAAGAGAGGGTCAGTATTGAAGTTCCCTCTGCTTATTCCTGCTGAAACAAAATAGCAGGCAGAAAAAGAGAGGAGAGGAGAGGAGAGGAGAGGAGAGGAGAGGAGAGGAGAGGAGAGGAGAGGAGAGGAGAGGAGAGGAGAGGAGAGGAGAGGAGAGGAGAGGAGAGGAGAGGAGAGGAGAGGAGAGGAGAGGAGAGGAGAGGAGAGGAGAGGAGAGGAGAGGAGAGGAGAGGAACTGGAACACTGCCATAAGTAGCAGGCAGTGATGCATATTCAGGATAACTGGAGCAAACAGAGATATATGCATGGGCAGAGATTTTTCTTTTCCTCAGAGCATGCATTACAATATTTCTTAAATAAGTAAAAAAATGGTTTCAGTCAGTTCTATTTGTTTTCAGCTGGGAGGTGAGGATAGGCAAGGAGGTGAGTGGGAAGGGGACCTGCATTTTAATTTGAAAACTGACTAACTTTTTTATGCTTTAACCTCCCTCAACTTGTCTCTCAGGACCATGCCAACATCTCTTACAGAATAAAGCATGGAAGGAGCTTTCTCAGACACACAGCATGGTCTTGCCTTCATTTTTTTTCTGCTGTTTTTCACTAGCCAGACTGCACAGTCCCGACTTTCACACTGGGCTGGATTGGTGCATTGACTCTTTATTGACATGTTCTGTTGTTCTGTGAACAGGAACAGTGATGCCAACAGCACTTCACTGTTGTGTTTCAGGAGCTTTCTGATATTATACCTTAACCCCAGATCTCAGAGGTGTTGGGAAACATTGAATATACTTTCTCAAGGTGAATAAACCAGTCCTTGGCATTGTTTCAGCTTACCTCATTTGTGAAACTGAAGTGCTGACATTCTTGCTTATCAATACTTTGGACTGTGCATCAAATGATTATCCTCAGTCATGGCTTAACCTGGTTATTCTCATCCTTTATGTGACATGCAGAGTTTTACTCATGTACCCAGCAATGGAAGTTGCTAATTATTCAATGGCTGTTAGGTTTGAGTACTTATGAGACTGATCAACCAAGCCAACAAGTAATGAATTCTCCTTACACCTTGCTCTCCTCATTTGGATAAGCAATTGACTGAGCAAGAGGCTGCTTTTAATTCCTGCTCATAGAGCACAGCTTAGCTGTTACTCCTCATATGCTGCAAGGGAACATCTCACCTTCTCCCATCAGTTATGCACTGCTTCCCTCTACATCATGCCATGCCTAGCAACTGAAGCAAGAGTCACTTAATTCTTCTTTTCCTCAGCAGAAACTTATGTGCCTCTTGGCTCAGGTGGATGAAAAGTCTCCTTAAATCACAAAATCCTTAGGCTCAGGAAGCAATGGGAATATAAAGCTTTAAGCCCACTCATTTTAAAAATAACCTACATAAGGTGAATATACTTTTTTTTTTTTCCTGAATTTTAGTAGTTGAGCTATAGACCACTTTCAGTATTAAGAGTGCTGCTCTGTGAGTTTCGAAACTGCATGGAATGAGGTCTGTGTTTTTTGGCTGCATAGGAAATATAGCTTCCAAAAGCATTAGTTAAATAAGGCATAGATGCCTCCCCATGTATTTTCACCAGCCAGGTCATTAGCTAGTAAAATAAGCTAAGACTCAAAAATGCCAAATATTTATAGATATGGTCAAAGGTCTCCCTACACAGCAAGGTGCTTCTCTTTCTTCTGATGGACAACGGAAGACAACTTTTTGTTTTCCCTTACTAAATGTGTCTGTGTGTGGGAAACATATTAGAATTTAGGAAATTATTACAAAGGAAAGGAGATAAAGTTTTTGTGTCCAGCAAAATTGCCTCAGCAATGCCAGCTGCCAGTGTCCAGCATTGCCTCAGAATGGGAGGAAAAGGGAAAGTAGGGAAATGGAATAAAAAAAAGAAAAGCGAAAAAGAATTTAAAAATCCATCCTTGTTACATAATGTACACTGCAGGGATTTTAAAGAGTGGAATTACATGTTACTTATTGGTAATCACTTGCCTAGCAAGGTGTTTGGTATCTGCTGACTTAAGTAGCAAAAGGAGGCTGTGGTATTTCTCTTATCACTATTTAAATGTCTCCTGCAATCCCTGCTAACTGGATTATCACTCTGCTGGAGCTGCCATTGCCAGGCCTGGCTGCCAGGCTGGCAGGAGGAGCAGAGGTTGTGTCCCCCTGTGTGCCTGCACTTGTGCACAGGTTTGTCCCTTTTCTCTCTCCTTGTCAGAGAGATCTGGAACCTTCCCACTGTGCACGAGAGTATTTCACAGCTAACGGGCAGATAGAAAAATTGGGATGCTTTTTCTAGCAATGAGAGTTGAAAACAAGTACAAGCTTTTGCTGACAATTCCAGTGACTCACGGTCTGTTAGAAAACCTGCACACATTCTGAAAAACAGTAAAATGGATGAGGAGATAATTTTAAAAATCAGTGTAGAGGCTCCTCTCTGCTTGAGGCAGGCTCTGAAACATTAGAATTCAAATATCTTTAAAATTAAAATTCCAAAGCCTTGCATTTTAAAATCAATTAATGATTAATTTATAACCTAACAAGGCTCCAGAGAAAGGGGATATAAAAAATATAATTACTATACAGTTCTTAATAGATTAGAAAAATAACCATTACTCCCTTCAAGACTAACAGTGGGAGAAAAAAAAATTGTATTGATTTTGGGTATGAATACATTAACCCATATATTATTAGGGAAGCAGAAACTATTTTCTTCCAGCTGTAATGAAGGGTATAATCAGATGAGTTCTTAGGAGCCAATGTTAATTAGTTAACAGCAGTCAGCACCAGTGAGCTCGTGGTTGTTTATCTGAGCTATGGGGGGAAGGGGAAGGAATTTTAGTTAGGTTGGTATCCAGATTATTTTCATAGCTGTGCACATGGTCCTGGAGGATCTGTTCCTCTCACAAGCAAAATTCATTGAGGGGAAATGAAAAGTGCATTTATTAGGACTGGAGAAGAGACAGATCTCATTGTGCCTTCATATCACACTATTGCTCTCTGGTGCATGAGCCCATCTCCCTCTCAGTTGATAGAAATACTTGGGACTCCTTTCAAGTCATAGGAACTACTATAAACACATGATGATCTGCTTTAAAGTGAGGGTTTGGTGCTGTGGAAGAGGGTGGTCTTCCTTCCTCCTCCTCCTCCTGTTTCTTTCCCTTTCCCAGTTTCCTCTGTGTGATGCCTGCTGAACTGGTTCAGCTCTCACAGCAGGCAAAAAGCACTTTACTTTTTGCTGCTTTTTGGATTGTCTGTTGAGCAGAACCAATTCATCCAAAGTCTGGTGAGCATCAAAGCCTGTGCAGACAAGCAGCAAGAAGACCACAGAGCAGGGCAACTTATTTTGGTGCCACCAACAAGATTAATTCTGGATTTCTCACATTCACCATCAAGAACAGTAAGGCACCACTGCCACTTGTGGGAGGGCTGAGGGAATAGGTTGTGGGTGCTTCTGAGCTGCTTCTGAAGGTGGAAAACTTCAGTGAGAACTGTCACAACCTTAAGCTTTTGCCTGGTGGTTACATGCTCTGTCTGGTTCTCCAGACAGCTGTAATCATTCTTGTCTATTGCCACACAGCACAAATATTGTATGGCTGCATTATGGATTATGAAATTATCATTGTTATCAGGTTTAGAAAGAAAGCCTTGGTAGATGTGAGGAAAATTGATCAAAATTAAAAAGAAATGTTCTGTTAGTGAATAGTGCTAAAGGAATAAGTCTGGAGACTGAAACCTTTTTAAATCCAGGTTAGCCAGGGTTATGTGAAAACTACACTTCGTGCATTGGTAGAGGCAGTTTTTAGCTTAGAGGTATATCAAAGAGAAATTTGATTCCTGCAGCCTGATTTCCCTGTTATCTTTAATGGATTAGCTGGTGTATTGACAAACAGGAAAGGTGGCAGGATTTCAGATGTAGATAGATGCCCACCAGGAATTTGAATTACTTCATCTAATCCTTCTACAGGATGACTTCTACAGTAATGACTTCTGAAACTAAATCAGTTATTGAACAACAGGTTCTTGCTGAAGTTCATGACTCCAGCCCAGCTATCTTTATTTACACAGTAGTTCCCAATTCTGCTCACAATTATTCTGGTCTCTCCGTTGACACCAGCACATTTACACAATTTTGTAAGAGCACAGTCAGGTGTCTAGAGAGAAAAATCTCTTTATTTCCTTGAGCCACTATTCCCCAACTGCTCGTTATTTCCAGCATCTTCTGTTTCTCCTGCCATGAAGGTTCATTTCTCATTTTAAATTGGCTTCATCCAATCATCTTTCTGTTTTTCTCTCCCTCTTGTAGTATATTTGTTTTTCCCAGAACACACTCACTGCACCCATTACTGTAATGATTTAATGGCTTTTAAATTCCTTCAGCCCCCATCAGTGGGCTTTCAGTTTTTGTGCTGCAATATTTAGCACAACTGTACTGTAGGAGGTGGTGGAAGAAAGGAAACCTTTCATTAAAGACTTCTCCAGGAAAGTGAGAGAGTGAGATCTATGAACTGGGCTCTTCCACCTTTCCAGCTTACATAGACAACTGTTAAATCTTTTTCCACACAGGGAAAAAATCTTTTAAAATATTGTTTTAATTCCATTTCATTAAATGTCCTATTTCTACAGAGAAAAATAAAAGAGCAAAGTGATCTGCATTCAAGGAACTAATCAAAACTGAAAGTGGGACTGAAGGAGGGCACATGGGATGGCAGACAATTCACCTCTTCTTGGAGATGGACAGAAGTTAATGACAATATTCTCTCTTTGTACCTTTCTCTTGGCACCACCCATGATCATTTGTACTTTGCTTCCTTTCACAAGGGGATTTTATGTTTTGAGAAATTAGAAGATTTTTAGTGGAATAAATACCTTCTTGTCCCTGTGTATCTTTGGCTATTTGTACATTCCTCTGCAAAATCCAAGCTTTCCCTTTTGCTCTCCCTCCACAGTTGTACCTAGGATGTCACACAGTGCAGAGGGAAATGTGGGGCATCCTTGGGGAGTCAGGGTTTTACAGGACTGCAGGTCAAAGCTCTCTGCCCACAACCTACACCAAAATTCTGGTAAGAGATGCACTCTACCAGCTCTTCTAGAAATCTCTAATAATCACCCATTAAGATTCTGGTGCTGCAGCATATTCAAGGAGAAACAGCCTAGAAATGCTTTCCATCTTAGGTCTTGCAAGAGAGATTTTCTCCTGCTGAAATATTTCACAAGGTCCACAAGTGGTTTTGAGAGGTATTGAAGTAAATACTGCAGTGCTAAGAATGATACTCAGAGAGACAGCTGGATGTGCTAAGTAAAGCTGATATCAGGAGATATAACAGGAATTCAGCAATGTACAATGAAACCATGAATTACTGAGATTTATATCTTTCTACAGCTCTAGTATTGCTGGTTTTACTACAGAAAAAACAGACCCCAAAAATATGCTGGGTAAGATATACTGATGATGGGATCTCACCTGGCAATTCTAAGAATGCTGAAGAAGCTGCTTCATCCAGAAAATTATAGAGATTCCTTTAGCAGCTCTAAGCATGGGACAAGATGTTATACTGTTGAAGATAGCTTCAGGAAATTGCAGCTTCAATCAAACCTTCAGGCCTTGCAATTTGTGTTGAAAGCAGATTGGAGCTGAAAATCTCCCTTCCCAGGGGAAAAGAAAGCTGCAGGGGCAGAAGAAAGTTAAAGCTCTCCTCTGTGAAGAAGGTGATGTATTCACATCTCCCAGCAATAAATCTTTAACTGCTGGCAAGCTCAAATAATTGAAACAGAGGGTTAATTGAAGGAAAATGTGAGCCCCTTTTGCAAAGCTTTTTGGCTACTGGAAAGGTTGCTTAATAGCCAAAAGCTGGAGCCTTGATAAACTAGTTCCAGCCTGCATTGGCAACCACAGCTCCACCCCTGCACCCCGAAGCCCAGCCTGGCCCTCTGCAGCAAGCAGGGACAATGCATCACTGAGCTTTCAAATCATGCTCAGGAGCCAGAGCTGGGAATACAGAAATGAGCACTTCTGCTATCAAAAAATGACTGTCTGAGAGCAAGCAAGCAAAGCTTCAGTAGGCTCTTGTCAGGGAAAGATGGGAACATTACTGGGATGAGGGTGGTCCTGTGGCAGATGGATTTTTCAGAGCCCAAGAGTGTGAGATCTAGAGACACAGGGAGATGTCTCTGTTCCGAAGTTGAGGGTCCATTCTCTTGGTGCAGGGAAACTGACTTCTGCAGTGTGCACCTCCCCTAATCTATTGATGACATCTCTTTTCAGATGCCTCAATTTGGCTGGATAACCAATTCATCAGAGTAAAGGAGCTCCTTATGACTTCAGGGGCTTGCTCAGTGTATGTGCAGAGATAATTGTTAACCATGGTGGTGGGAGAGCCAGAACTCATAGCCCACCTCTTCTCACTACCAGAAATAAATCCTCCTTGCCAACACCTCACACCCACAGAAACAACCCAAAGCACCTTAGGAATACCACAACACACACACTAGAAGCCAGCAGCAACTATGCAAAAACAATTATTTGTGGGTTTACTGATTTCATCAGTATAACTGAGCCCCAAACAGAACCTATCACAACTGCCATCTACAGGACTGACTGTTTTTATATTACAGGGCTTTTAGGAAGGGAATAGTCACTTGCATCATAAATTTATACATAAGCAACCTTTCTGGAAATTTTTTTTTCCCCATTTTGTTTCGTTGTTTTTTTTTCCTCTGTTTGGCTCAAGAAAGCTGGAAATTAATTTTTATTACTATGTGGAAGCCAAGATGGAATGAGAAATAGGGGAGCCAAGGTCAGTCACTAATTCTGGATCACTGACCTGAGAGCAGTAACATAAACTTTACCTGTTTGAAAATAAATATCTACAAACTGGATTCTTGAATGTGAACTAAACACCCTGAGCCTTCTCAGCATGAGCAGAGAGGAATTGTGTGCAATTTATCTCAACATAAGGCAGGTGCTTGGAAGAAGAGAAATGTTGTGTGTTTATTTCGCAGCACTGACTGTGAACAGGGGTGGTCAGTGGCACAGGTAGAGCTGTTCACACTGTAAACAGCTGGAGCTGGGTGAGGAGAAACAGCAGCCCTGGGTCTGATCCTGTGAGGCATCAGAGTTTACTTATTCCTGACACCTTACCTCTCCCAAGCACTGCTATTAGCAATGGAAGGTATTCACATGGTTCTGCTTGAATTGTTTAGCTATATTCTCTAACCTACTCTCTTAAGGAACTTCTGGAGAAATCCCAGCATCTTCTATTTTATGTGGTGTGAATGCACTTCATGGGGAACTGTGCTCCCTCCTGCCATCCACAACTTGCTGTGGTGCTACAAGACAGCTGGGTCAGTCTCAATTGCTTCATATCAGATTCAGTTGCTTAATTGGAGTCCATGCTGTAGAAACTTTGTGAACTTGCAGCAAAAATAGCCCAATTAAATACATTTTACCTCTGAAAATGGACACAGAATAGCCTGGCACAGAACTAGCCATCCCCTTTCTCAGCAAAACTCAACAATAGCTAAATGAAGCTAACATTCTCCAACTCAACAGTTCTCTAATACACAGCATTTAAGTAGGAAATAAAAAGAGGGTTCATTAGCTGACCCAGAAATTATGACCAGTGCCCAAGAAATAGCCCATTCCTAGCAAAAGGGAGAAATGTAAATTGCTCAACTACAATAAAGAGAAAGGTGACTGAAAAACATTCAAAAATCTTATGAGAGGTAACTTTTCAGAAGTGAGCACAGAAGTGCTCACTGACAAAAACCATAATGCACTCATAACTATAGAAGCAATTACATATCTGAATATAGAATATAAATATCTTCTCCCATCAATCAGAAAGAGCCCAGAGTCTCTGCACTGATTTCAGTGAATCCAGTCAGCAGCTTGGATACAGCATGGCTGAATATTTAACATTGCACTGGGGTGGAATTTAAACTTTGCTATCCTAACAGATGGAGAACTCTCACATTTTGGGTGTTTTCTTGACTAACACAAATGAAAGCCTAATCACAAAGTGGGGTTCACACTTGCAAATTAGATGCATGAAGAAGAGGAGGAACTGTGTGGCAAAAAGTTCTAACATGCTGGATTACAAGATGAGTGAAATAAAGCAGATGGTCTGCAGTCTTATTCATAGCATGAAAACTCAGAAGTTTGGACACTGGTGCATTATCCATAATATTAAATTAACATACTTCTTGTGTGGAACTGAAGCCAGACAGCATCAAAAACACATTTATAACAATAATACTAAAGTCTTTTACCCTGCAGAAATAGGGTGGCTGTATTCAATATTGACTGTTGCAACAGTCTCTGATCATCTCCTCAGAAACCAAAAATTATTTTGGAGGGTCATAGATCACCTGTGTCAACACCAGGCCTGGAAATCTTCCTTAGCCTTGTTGAATCTACTGCTGCAGCCAAATACAGAGATTAGGATTAGGAGAGATCTCCTGGGTTAGGAGAGATTTCCCAGAGCCCACACTAGGACTGACTTGTGTCTTCTGGCTCATTAAATTTCTGTTAACAAAAGCTTAATGATAAAACACAGATGTGCTGTTGTTTGCTTGACTGAGGGGAAAGATTATTGCCATGTGATAGAGAACCCAAGCAAAACAATTTTTGAGAAGTGCAATCTTTCCAGGATGCAAACTTCAAGTAAGACCTGAGATGCTTCAAAGAATAAAACTGCACAATTCTACAGCAGCCTAATCCTACTTACCTTCTCCCCAAATGAGTCTCTGTATTCTTCAGAAAAATTTTAGTGACAATGGCACTTTAGAATCGTAGAAGAGTTTCATGTAGACTGCAGCAGTGTTAGGAAAATTAAAACAAGGCTGGCAGCAGTATGTGCTCTGAGTGAATTCCTTGATAAACTCCACTTTGTCTTTCTTTCAAATAATTCACTTTAATTAGTGCAATCCTATTCAGCAGATTATTGACTTACAAGCTTCCTCTGAGGAGCATATGGAAGTTAATGTCAGCCTCTAGATATAAAGATTCATATTCCTGCTGCTTGTGATCACATACTGAGGTTCTTTCTAATCCTACTCCACTTTCAGATGTGTAAACCACCTCCTGCAGGCCAGCACAGTGATCCCAGATTTTCCTGATATTTGTGGAGCTTCTGTGACTGCTGACAATCGCCTGTGGTCAAGATTCTTATTTCAATCTTCCACTTTTCTCTTCATCTGTGGGGCTGGATGACAGAAAAATTGTTTTGGTTCTTTGCTGTAACTATCTGAAACCAGAAAGAAGTCATGAAGAGTTGGAGATTAGCATCTCATGACAAGGAATAAGGATGAGCAAATGGAGAGTTCAGCACACACAGGGACAGTTTCAGAGGCAGGAGCTGCATTTATTCTGATGCTTCTGTCTTCTGATTTTAAAAGGTAGATGTTAGATTTGTTTCTCTAAATAAACTGTCTTCACATTTGTAGGCATTGCATATGCATTGTCAGGAGTGTATTGCAAAGAAAAAATTCTTAAATAATTGATTATGTTGGTGGAGTAGTCAGCATTTGGAAACTGTATTATGTAAGGGGAAAGCTTCAAAAACTGAAAGAGGAAAATTATAATAGTAATTATAATAAACAATATTAAATAGATTTTACCAATTACATGATTCCTTTTACTGAAAGCAGAATTAATAATCAGCTAACAAAAGCTGATTTTGTGTGTGACCTACTCTGTACCTACTCACTGTGAACTATTCAGTGAATGTATGCATGCTATTTGCTGAGTAAGATGATGTTTCCATGTAGGTTTTTGGTAAAGGAAAAAGCTGGACAAAGATCATGTAAACTGTGGTTATAATAAGTGTATCTATTCACAGAAATTTCCTATCTGGCTGTGAAACCACAATGTCCTTCAAGTAAGGAAGCTACATTTTCTTGACTATCTTGGTATTCTGTGTTGGATTATGGTTCTACCAGGCCAATTCGCAGAAGAGGCTTTTCCTCTAAATTCCTTGAGTGACAAAGCACACAAAAAACTGTCAAAGAAAACAGAGGAAAAAAAGGTAAAAATTGTTGAAGATCATAGAAACCTTCTCCCAAATTACTGCTTTACTCACTGAGACAGAACAGCTCCTAAAACATGTATTAGGCCATCACACAAACCCTCCTTAATCTGTCCAAAAAACAAAATTTGTTCTTCTTTCTCCTCCTGCACCTGCATTTCTCCTCTTTTGTCCCGGTTTCATCTGATAGTTTAATGGCATATTTTACCTCATACTGATTCTCAACTCTCTATTTCATTTCTCCCTGGCCTAGTAATAAGATTGCTAGGCTCACATTTCAGTTTCACCCTGTGGAGAAGCAATGCTGATTTGCTTTCCTTCCAGATGTGAAGCATCCCGTTTATGTTTAATATTCTCTCTTCAGTCACACAGAGGCCTGCATTTAACTACATTTTTATGCAGTATAAATGCACATACATTTGAAAGAAGAAAATTCCTTCTTACCCAACACCCCTCTAAATGGAGCTGAGGTGAGCTCTTGTTTCCCTGAGGCAGCCTGACATTTGAAGATCACTTTTAACCATTGTGGTTTTGAACTGTAGTTTTCCCCTTCTTAGCTCCTTGTGTTCCTGCATCTCCAAGACTTTCCCAAACCAGGCAGGGAGTGACCCTCCAGACAATGTGCTAAGGATGAAAGTGGCTAGAAAAGAGAACAGGCAACTCTAAGATGTATTCCTGGATTCACTGGAGGGCTCAGGATCCCTCCCCGGAGCTGTGGAAGGAGCACCCATAGCCCTGCAGTCCACTGCCACCTTCACTTAGTTCCCAGTCTAGTGAAACTTTCAGCATTGCCAGTTAAGTGAAATTCTCGTGGCCCTAACAAGCCTGCACCAAGCCATGATACATCCACCAAGCTGTGATAATTCATGGCTTGTCCTGGATACCAGCACCAGGCCCTGAGGCTCTGCAGTGCCAGGAGAGCAGGAGATGCTGGCTGTGTTTTGGGTAAGACACATCCCATGGTGTGAGTCCAAGCCTTTTGCAGCCCCTGCAACCCCACTGTGTATGGCACAACTCTCCTTTTGTCATCATATGGCAGGCAGGAATCATGGATTAAGATTCATACTGCACAAAACTTGTGCTGAAAGAGATGGCAAAGACACATTTTAATGCCTTCTTAATCTGTGTATTTGTGGATGGCTTGTTTCTCAATGGTCTTCACAAGCTTAATTTGCAAGTCACAATACATGGTGAATAATTGATCCTACTGAGGGAGACTGAGACGGTCATGATTTGCTTGGAACAAAAACCCCACACAGAACTTGTCTGTCTCCAGCACCAGCTGGAAAAGAATTTATGGAGTAAAAGCTACTTATCACATGATGTGAAATGAAATATTTTATGGACAGATCCTTTTTGATCTCCAAACCTAAGGACATTTTTTGTTTAATTAGAAATCAGTGCAAACCCATTACAGCGCATCAGATGGAGTGGTACTGACTATTCTCTTTCAGTTTGTTTAAAGACAGGATCTCAGCATGACAGTGTTGACTCTGATTTTTGAAAACATGCAGGCAAATACAGCTGACAATACATACTGCAAAATCTAGAAGCAAAGGCTGATTAGAAATTAGCAACAAGGATTTCAACACATAAAGCGTGACCTGTCTTGTAAAAGGAATCACTGAACAAGGTGACTAAAGATATGGTAGATTTACCAGCTTATGAAGCTTTGAAATTCACTTGTTTTCAGCACAGCAGTTTGTGCAATTTAGGACATGGCCACATGAACCTTTTTCCCCAGCAGAAAAGAGTTGTAGACACTGCACAGCCAAGGATAAGACTATTTATTTTGGCAGTATGCTTACTTCAGCTAAAAGCTTCCTGCACCCTGAGGAACCACAGAATACTTTGTAGTATAAATAAGATTATTACTCTTGAGGAGCTTATTCATTCTGTTTGGAATTCATCCCATATAGTTCTGGATGAATATAACTGAGGGAGTCACCTTAGGCTTCCATGCTAATTACTGAAAGAAAAAATAAAGCACAATTCTTATGGCTTGGATGAATCTCAGAAGGCTTTTTTTTTTTTTTTTTTTTTCTCTCCACTGACTCTCACCAATGTTAGGATGGCTTGGAGATATCTGCTTTGTGAATCTCATCCCATGAACTGGGAGATAGTAAGGTGATACTAAAGAAATTCCATGCCTGTTGATGTTTCCTAGGATACCCGAGGTCATAAATATGCAGCCCCTACAAGATATTTACAAAGGTAATTTCTTTTAAAACTTCTTCCAAATTCCACTAGGGAAGTGAGACAGAGCAGTGTCTTCTGCTGATCTCAGTTTGGCCACAACTTCAGGCTGGAGGCAACAGCTCAATCCTTTGGGGCAGACACACAGAGTGACTCTTTTATAGAAAGGGCTGGATTGTGTCCCCCTTTCTCCTGGGCAGCTGTTTTGGTCTGGAGTAAAGCTCCATGGCCTAGCTTGAAAGCAAGCCCTGTGTGGGAAGGGAATCTGGATTGGATCCCAGCAGCATAGTCCACCTGGATTTCTTAAGATGTCAGAAGGGGTTTTCTGCAATAGATATTATGGACATATTAAGGACTTCAAGGAATACCTAGCCAGAGAGTATAGAAAACTGCATTTCACAGAAAACAGACCCCAGACACCTTCAGTGACCTTTAAAGAGAGAAGCAGTGTCTTCCCTAAACTCATGGAAGAGATGTGAGAAAAAAATAAAAGACAAAATGACATTTATTTCATATTTAATCTTTCTAAATGAAATTTCAGCATGATCTGAAAGACAGAAAAATGAGCAGAGATTGTTACTTCGATAGGATTATTGACAGAAGCTGGCTGTGTTTGTACTACAGTGTGGATACATTTCCATGTTTGATAAGTTACAAAGACTGCCAAATGTAATTCATTTTAGATATCAGATTTACAACAACCTCTTTTTTTTTTTTTTCATATCTGAAAGATTGTATCTGTGAACATCTCACAGGGCTAAATCTGGACTGTAAGTTCTAAAGCCAGTTTGATTAAAGTCTGTCACACGGTGTTGATTTACTGATATGTCGGGTGCATGTGATGGGGTGCCTGTCTTCAGGAGCCTTCCTTATTTCTCTGGGTGGATCCAGAAACTGGTCATATCTCTACTTGTGACAGAGAATTCCCCTGAATTCACTCAAATCCAGTGTTTGGATGCAGACACAGGCTGTGAGCTGGGCTGGGAAAAGCTGTAGCTGCATCCTGAGCAGATAACATCTCAGGATAGCCCCAAATGCAGATCCCACATGGGACAGAGACCCTGTTTGGTGGCTGTCCCTCAACAGGAAATCCACAGTGCTTTCCTGTGCTGGGGCAGGCACCAGTAAGGAAAGTCAGCTGGACTTTTCCTTCACAGCCATCTGCAACAAAGGGCTGCAGTTGTGAGCAGTTCTGTGGGTATCCAATGTAAATACAAGGTGTGTGCCCCTGCACTGCTCCCAGACTCTCTCACAGGTGCCTGAGCTTTAGATATCATCTCTACTGCTAGATTTCATTTCCCTCAGCTGGCAGACACCCAATTAATTCTTTGAAGCCACATTTAAGCAACAATGATTTACAGTTAAGATGTCTCAGCTAATCACAGCATAATTAATTGCTTGTAATACTTTTATGTCTTGGAGAAGGAAGCCTTTAATACCAAGGAGTTGTGGCCGCACTGCAATGATGGTTTTTAGGACATCACTTTTTTTTTAAAAATTTCTTTAAGCAATTGCTTTATTGTTTGGGAAACTGAGAATTCCAAATAGCTTGAATGTAGATTTGACATTTTGATATATTGTTCATTACTGCAGCATTTTCAGCTCTTAGGTAGGATAAATAAACACAAACCAGTTGAATTTCATTTGCTGATACATTGTGAAATTTCCCACTAAGAATGCAGCAGACAATATCCAAGATCATAATTCAGAACTTTTGTGTGTATACCAGAACATGGGATAAAAATAAACTTGCTGGGCTGGGAATCAAGACTTCTGTCTTTTCCTATCTTTTTAATGAGTTGTCAATGTAATCTGGAGGAGACCTATGACCCTCAGTGAACAGAGGTGGTTTGGAAAAAGCAGGAAAAGTTGGGTGATTTGTAAAAAGCAAGGAAAGTTGCCTTCAGACAGCCACAAAAACCCTATGAGAGTCAAATCTGAACTTTAGATATCCTGTGGGGGCAGGATGGGCTGCAGAAGCTCTCCCTGGCAGAGCTCTGTGTAGGAAAACCTTTGTCAGGACTCATATCTGCCAGAGCATCCTCTTGTAGATCAATCATGCCTCTGCTGAAACATTCAGAATCATAATGGTAAAAGCTGATTATGTCTCTTTTAATCATTCATTTCCTCCTGATGTCAAACCCCCTGTGTCTTGTAGGACCCCTGTTATGTCCTCCTGACAGCAGGGTTTGCAGAGGCCCTAGGGGAGGCTCTCTGGGCTCTTGCTGCCACAGCTGATCTGATCCTGCTGGGAAAGGCACAGGCACCAGGATCAAGTCCTGTGGGACTTCATCATATCCTCCCTGTGGAGTCCCAAGCAGCCTGACCAGGCTCAGGGCTGGATGTGCCAGCAGGAGACATCTCTATCCAGTGCTCTCTGTCCAGGCTAGGAAAATGATTCCTGGCAGGCACTGCTTGAAAATTAAACTCTGGCCCTATTCAGCAAGCTTTGAGAGGCAAGCTTAATTGTCAGGAATACCTTTTCCTGCTGTTTGATGGTCAGCCTTTGCACTAGGCAGTTATTTTAGCCTTCTTATTGCTTCTACTAGAAAGCTGTCAGCTGAACTGCCTCATTAAAAAATGATAAAGTGATTAAAAATTTCAATTTAAATTTTTTCTTGAGAGAGATGATTATGAAATGTGCGAGTAGTTTTTACATTTCTGTTAAGAGAAAAAACCCCACTTGAATACTTTTTATTTTTATTTCAGTAAAGTATTCTGAGTGATATTTTAAAAAACACCAAGAATTAAAAAAAATAAAAACAGAAGAGAAATTCGCTACTGTGCATGGAAAATTTTCTTGTGTTCTCATACCAAGACTGTTTAAAGAAATTCAAGAAATTCATACAGGTTTTCCACAAAAGGCACCTCAAAGACCCATGAGGAACCCTGCAAACAGGTTTCACATTGAGGCTAGCAAACAATGCAGAACATTCACCTACACTTGCAGTCTTTTGTCTTTGCATAAACACCTTTCTTTCAGGTTCCACAGTGAACAACCACTTGACACCATTTGACATATCTGGAGAGTGCCTAGCACGGTAGCATTCTGAGGAATCACTCAATATTATTCAAAATACCATTAAGGATAAGTGAATTTCAATTCACGGGTCTCTTGGAAGCTGGATTTGCCATCTGGACTATGGATGATTTCATTAGGAGGTGCATTGGCTCAGATCAGTCACATAGGGACTTCCAGCTCTATCTGGGTCAAATTTGGCCATTACAACTGAGAGACAGAGAGACAGAGAGACAGAGAGAGGGAGGGACCACATCCTCAAATCTTTGATTCTCTCGGGCCTGATGTGGAAGGAAAAATATGGTTTGTGCTGCTTGAAGAAGTCAGAGAGAAAAGATTTGCTCTCTAAGCCTTTTTTGAGGGATTTTCTTTCTACCTAAGTATATTTTCCTGGAGGGCTCATTACTACTTGCAAAAGAAACCCCAAAACCTGAACAACCCTGCTGTATTGATGACATTCCAGCTCATCTGTCTTTACTTGACACAAGCATTGGTTAAGGACATATCTAGGATGGGATACCCAGCCGTGGCACGTGGTGTCAGTTTATGTTTTATGTCACCACCCCTCACAAACTGTCTCTTGTTCACTTTGCTGAGCTGACCACACAGGCCTGGGACTCTGATCCTGAGTTCACAGCCTTGACTCAGGATTAAATGATATTCTGAATATTTTAGTCCATGGATGGTGATGGTGATGAGGAAGAGCTCACAGATGACAAATGTTAATCAAGTATCATCTTCTCTGCAAGTAACGTCTGAAATTCATGTGTTTTAACCCACCAAACCTATGGAACAATTAAACTCAGGTGGACCTTTGATTAAAAATAACAGTTAGGAACATTTACAAATTCAAAGGGAATATGTTACATTTTTACAGCATAGGTGGCAGAATTACAGATTGTTTCATGAATCCAGCAGGAAAAATTTAATTAAGATCAATTTAATTAATTGCTGCAGACCTAAATTAGTATTCTGCTTGTGCCAGGACTTTTAGTTTCTACTCTCTCATTTTTTTTTCAATACTGTGGAGCTTTCCTTCAAATGCTTAATATATTCCTGGGCATTACTGTTAAATTTAAACACAAAAAAATAGTTAGGTAACAACTGCCAAGGAATATTAACCTTTTTCTTTTCTCAGTTACTGTAGATCATTTTCACTCCCCTCCTTCATTTTGGTATTTTTGCCTTGTGCACCATTTGTCATGGTACTTGAGCTCCAAGGCCTGACAGCAGCAGGTGGGATACAGCCCTCTCATTTCTTTAGGGCATCAAGAGCAAGTAGGCACTGAACCCACTCTCTGAACCTGGCACTTATTTCTGCTGAGAACCATTTCCTGACAAAACACCTTATCTGCTCATAAAAAAGTGTCTTTTATAACTGGAATAAAAATGAATTGTGCTGATCCTTTCCCACTTTCTGTGGAGGATCAGGAACAGACCCTGCTCACTGAGGTCACAGAACTTGTCTCTTTAGGTCTGGAGCATAGGAGAATACCTTTAATTTTGTGGTAGGTCTCACAGTCCAAGTTAAAGAAAGCAATGGGTTTCAAAGGCTACAAAAAATATCTCTTTATGTAAATATCCTTCAGCTATTAACCATACATCTATGCTATGGGTAGACATATGTCTCTCACTGCAGTTCACAAACTGATTTTGCCTGCTGTCCAAGCCAACACAGGAGAGGGCTGGGATGTTGAAAGGGATCAGGGAAATGTGTGTCACCCTCCTACTTCTGTGTCATAGCAGGAGAGAGAAAGGTATATAAGCATGACAGCATCCTAAATATCCTGTGCACATCTTCTGCAAGTCAGAAACCCATTTCCTCCTGATTTGAGGAAGATCTTGGATGAATTTATGCAACTCTGGTACCCACAACAGGGTAACTGTTAGCAGGATAACAACAGGATAACTGCTTAATCAACAATGATTATTTTGAAAATCCTCAGCTGAGAGATATCTAGTTTTTACGAGTAGGTCCCTGCTCCCTCATCCTCCTCCATTTTCTAGAACTAACACATAAATCACCTTCCTTTCTCACCCAGGGAGCCCCCCTTGGCTTTCTGCACCCAGAAACCAGGGCCAGGAGTGGCAGCCTCTTTCCACAACACCATCATATCCCTGCCCTGTATTTACTGCCATTGTTTCAAGGCAAAGCAGGGAAACCAAAATAAACTTTTGTGCGAGAGACAGATGTGCCAAGAGAAGATGCAGACATGGTTTGTTCCCCTTTCTCACCCACAGCAAAAGAATATTCCTAGTATGTCTTTGGGGCATTACATCTGGCACTTATTCATAGTAGCATCACAGGACAGAAAAAGAAGATACAGCAGGTGTATACAGCTATTTTAAATCCTCTGTACATATAAATGCTCTTATACACATAGTATGTAGTATATAATATTTAGTATAGAATACTTACTGTATTGTATATAGTACATAATATATAAGTATATTTAAGTTATTCAATTGAAATGCACCTTGAAAACAGATTTCTCAGCACTTGAACAGTTTGGACCTGGCCCAGGGCCAGGACTCCTTCACATCTGAAAATATGAGAGCTGCTTTAGTCCTTCCAAAAATGACTTTTTACCAAATGACAAGCCCTCCTGACAGGGTACCACACTCATCACATGAAAAAAGATGCAGATTACTGGAAAATATTGCCAAAGGAGGTCCTCCCACCCCCTTCACTGAATAAGTAAAGGTCACTGGAATTGCAAGGAGTTTTTCCAGTAATCAGACTCTGTGACTGAAATCCTTTGGGCATGTCCCCTCATGTGCCCCACTGTGTTCCTGACATCAAGAGGGAAAAGTGTTTGTCTAATCAGCATGCAAGGCAGGTGAGCTGTGGTTGAAAGATGATTGCTTGCAGCCCCCCAACAAATCCCCAGTATCAACAGTGTTAAAATAATACAAACATCATTAGTGACAAAGACAGATTCATTGCCTCCAGCCAGACTATGCTTGTTAAAGGAATTCTGTACAGCTCCATAACTGGATATGAATTCTAATAAAGTTTGTTTAAAAATGTGATGGTATTCCAAAAACAAATTTGCAAAACATGCAATACTGATTTTAACAAATCCAGTCCTTGTAACTCCTTAGAGACCTGTGGGTTTGATGAGAAAGGCCCTTTCCCCCCCCCCTTTTTTTTTTTTTTAATATTTCTTACAAAGAATGCAGAAAGTAAAATTCTTTCCTTATTCCCACTTCCAAACATTTTGGGTCTACTTAAAGGAAGGAATTATTTATTTACATGTGCATGTACTGTGAAGTTTCCCAGATACGCAGCCTGCAGAAACCTTTGTAGGAAAGTTATTCACAGTAATGAGGCATAACCATGCTCTAATCCCAGAGGGAGAAGATTGCTTGACTTCCTTTACCAGAAGGTCATGTTCACTCTGAGATGATGCTGTTGGAGCTCCCATCAGTGCTAGATTTTATTGAAAAGAAACAGGGTGAATCTGAACTAACAGATATCCTGGGAACACTTCCAGGATATACAGTACCTCTGGAAAAGTAGGGCCATTTAGCTTGTATTAGCTCTCAGATGCAGAAGGAATGAGCATAAATGGCAATTATGAAAGAAAAAAATGAAAAATAATAATAAAAAAAGACAAGGACACAACAATGCCAAAGTCAAAGAATTTTCTCTGAGGATAGATGCTCCATCCCTCCTACTGAAAAAGACTCTGAGATTTTATCCCATACAATGGATTTTATAGGAGGACAGAAACCACCTAGAGTTGAAAATAAGTCTCTGTGGATTTTGGTGTGGAAGTTTTCATTAGAAGTAATAGGACAAAAAAAGAAGAGATATTCACTCAGCAATTTAGCAATGAACAGCCAAGTGGATGCTTCACCATGACACCTCAGGGGTTGCTTGGCAGGAGCTGCAGTTTGGAAGGATGAAGCCATGGCTGGGCAAAAGCTCCCACACCTCAGTGCCACCCACACTCTGCCCAAACTGCAGGACAGTCCTTCCATCTCCAGAGTGGGAGTGGGGAGCACAGGACGGGACAGGACAGATCAACACATCAGCTGAGTGAACTTGTGCACTTGAGAAGCTTCTGAGGCACTGGAGGTCAAAGCTGATCTTGAGGGTTCTCCATATGGGAGTACAGGGGCAGCCTTAGAGCTTGGACCAAGCATAGTCAATAATATATTAAATACAGTCACATAACTAAATAAGAAACATAGTAAATAAACTCCTATATCTTTCTTTATACTGTTTTGGAGAGTGTACCTTAAAGAGAGAAAGATGCATTGGTGCCTTTTTTGATTTTTTTTGTCAGGAGGGGTGTGTGTCAGACTTCAGAGATGCTACAGAAGCAATTACAGTGGCAAATAAAACTATTATTAAAACCCTGACGTTTTTAACTGCTATTTGCGTGTAATCACTCTTAAATAAATGAAGGAAAAGTAAATGTTAGGAGAATAATTTGCTGTTAATCAAGACTAATAAAGTGAGCAGCATCATTTCCTTTCCAGACTTCTCTGATTTTAATCTCTCTAAAGTTTGACAGCAGGAGAAAGCAAAACAACAAAGTTATGCTGTGATGGTGTGTGTGTGGTAAGAAATTCTGGAATCTCACTATGGTGTGTCTTGTTCTTTTTCTCTCCCTTACCTTTTCCCATCTCTACTGCAGATGATCTCTTTCGGTGTGCATTTTTATACACTAGAATTGGTAGTAATATAATGATGAAGACTCTGAAATTCTGAACACCTTTATCCTAAAACCCACAATTTCTTTCCATAAACTGGACCCTTCTACAAGAAAAAAAGTTCAAAAATGTTTTGAAGGCAGATGCAGAGTCTCACTGATTCTGATGTAGTTCATTTCACTCCTGCTCCCTACCTCTAACCACCTGGATTGAAGACTTTCACTTAACAGTGGGACCATAATCTATTTATAGATCTGTAGAACAGGAAAATGGAATCAGCCTCTTTTTCATAACCTAATTTTAATTGATTTTGCTAACTGAAAGAATGAGATTTTTTCTCCTTATGAGCCCATATTGGGATCTGAGTATAAATCCTATTCCAAGGTTATAACACTAGTGTAGTATCTGACATAAAAAGCAGAAGTGGCCACTTGGTTCAATCATATTGAGTCCCTGTAATGATATCCCTGTCTACAGGCACATGACTCTGTGTAACCACAGGCAAAACATTGACGAACAGGTCCTTATTATTCAGTTCTACATTGTGCATCTAATAATTTCTGAACAGAAAAGAAAATTCAATTCACTCCAATCACAGTACATTGTTGCTGGTAAAATTGAATATAGCTTCAACAATGACAAGAGAACTGCCAGTAAATTTATACTGGATGTAAGCAAGGGTGGGAGAAACTTCTATAAGTGTTGAACAGTATTTTAGACAAGGAAATTTTGATTTTTATAATGACTCTACTCTCAAAGCACCTAATTCTTTTAATTTATCCTGTTATGAGCACATTCAGGAGGAACGATACTGGTAATAAGATATAAATCATGAATATCAGATGTTCCTGAGAGAGCTCTACAGCAACACCTCTGAACTCCCTCCTCCCTGTTTTCCTTTGCCATCCCTGCACCTCTGCCTGCTCTTTCCAGCCAGGGCTGGGCTCATCCAGCTCTCTCACTGAAGGCCATATAGGTGTGGATCTGCACTGCAGCATTTTTGACTGATCTGGGTGAGAATCCCAATCAATCCTGTGCAGAACAGCTGATAGACCTCACAACTCCAGTTTCACCTATGCTGCATGCCAAAGGCCAGGGACAGTAAGGTCTGCTATCCAAACCCTGCCTTCCACCTCCATCTGCTCTTTCTGGGGCTTGTTCCACACTGTCCTAAGTACTTATCCTCATAGGCCTGTCCAGGAACTTTCCCATGGCTCTGTAGTTCTGCTATTTTTCTCATCTCCTACTCTTTCACCTACCTTTTTGCTGCCTTTGGTGTCTCAGGGGCTTCCAAAATACCTGTCATATATGTCAGGGCTTGTTCCAGGGCCAGATACAATAGTGCTGCTGACAGCTTGAAGAAGGGGAGGAAGGGATGAGCTGTGACATGACAGCTCTGTCCTTATTCCATCCCACAGACCAGTGCAAGGACAGGGAACAGGATGAAAGGTGAGGTGATTTTTCTCCTAGATTCCTGTGTAAATCCTTTTTACGTCACCTTTTCTTTCAGAATTTGGGATGGACAGAAAACGAAGCAGAGGGTGGAAGATCAGTATGTAGGAACTCTACCTAAATCTACCTCTACTCAAAGCCTTCATCTACCCAAGGCTCTTCATCTGTTTCTCCATTTTAATTTCCAGCTTTCCATGAATACATTCACCAAATAAATTTATCAGAGGGAAGGAATGCGTTTTAAATCCCTGTTACCGAATACTTCCAGGGAAAGATTTCATATTCATCCTGTTCTAAGCAGACATCTGTTGTGGCTCCAGTTGGAACACACACACACTTGTAACTGTTGCACCAGGGCCTGGCTTTCAGTAGCGTGATATTTGCAATGGTTGGCTTGGACTCCATCTGGAGGTGGTGAATTATTCATAGAAATCAAATGGGAGATACTTGTAAATACAAAAAAGACATCTCCTTCTTTGAAATAGACAGTTTTCAAGGAAGAGAACTTAATTTTAGAGTAATGAGGAGCTCAGTGCTCATGAGTGATTTAGACCTCACTTTTCCCCAGTATCTCTCCCCATATTGTTGGCAGTAACCTGGGAAGGACAGGAGAAAACTTTGAAAACATAGCCTATCATAGCACAGTGTTTCTCTGCACTGTCCTTTGTTAAATCTCTGGCATACCTCAAGAAGGAATTTAATCTGTACAATAATTGAAATTGCTTCTTTTCTGAGAAATATAATATAATCACCTTTCTTTTTCTTACTATTATCTTTCCTTGTTTTCTGGATTCCTATTTGGAAACTTTATCGGAAAACGTTTACCTTAATTAAAAGAAAACAAACAAACACACAAGCTCTAAATACTACTCTTTGGTTCAGACTGGTTTTGGAGCTACACATGTTAATTGCTTGCAGGGTTTGGTTCTCTTAAAAAATTCTTTGCCAATCTTGTATCAGTGAAGAGTTGCTGTTAAATCAAGATTTGGGAAAAGTAAGAAAAGCATAGAGAGGGGAAACCAGAGTGCAAAATAAATGTCTAAGTGATAAAACTGTGATATGACTATCCAGGGTGGATGTTAGGAGTTTGCCAAAGACAGAAAATTGGGCCAGCAGCATTGAACTGTACAGTCTTGCTGAAAAAGAGTTTCTGTGCCATTCAGATGATGCTGGCATTTGAAATCTCTACAAGGGAAGAGATCTTAAGAACATGGTTCCTCTTGCATCTCAGGATTATCTTCTGCTTTACATTATTTCTCAAATTATTGAAGATTACTCAATTTTTTCAGCAGCACCCTCCAAGACTGATAACTTATTAGAAATGACCACCTTTGAGAGATGCAAAAACTTCTGTACAAGATATACTAAGTTTCCCAGACCAGCAGTCAATCAAGGAGGCCATTAAAAAACAACCAAAGGTGGCAACTTTTCAATAAATTCATCCTTCTTTCTGATTTTTTTGGCCATAGTACCTCTTTAAATCTTACCATATTTATCAAAGTTATACTTTCAGGTATTATTCCAGTTTTGAAGCTAAATCTAACTTTTGGGACAAGCCTTTGCCAGATGATTCAGAGATACCTTCAGCTAAGAAAATGTATGTTACTTGGAGAAATATCATAACTAAAATGTCAAACTCCTTTCCTTTTTATGCATGTATTATATCCTCTGTGGCCTATATAGGCTGTGGCCAGTATACAGAACATCTAATAACATCTCATGTCTAAACAGACTTTTATCTTGTTATGTCTTCTCTTTCCTTCATCAGCAATGACAAACCCCATACTTAAATTAATATTTCTACTGAACACAGCTTCATCTTATGCAAGCAGGGACAGTGATACTGATATTCAAAGGTGAGCCAAACCTGGGGTGAATTTCTAAGTTTGGCACAACCATTATGATCTTCTGCAAATATATCAATTCTTATATAGGAAGAGTGCAAGAACAAGGGATGGCTCTTGACACAGGCATAAGCACCTCCAGGAAAAGGCTCCGTGGTTGTAAATGAAGCCTTGAAGTGCTTGTGAAACAAAACCAGTAGTAATTATATACTTTAAATTTGTTCTTTGACCTCTTATTTTGCTCCGGTAAATTCTTGTCTCACTGGGTTCTCTGCTGGGACTGCAAAACAGTATTAATGTACAAATAATCAGTCACTGTAGTTATTATTTTAATTATTGCACAGGGAGAGATTCTTTCATTTAACCCTGTTGCAAATAATGTTGGCCTTCAGATTCTCATGTTGACTGCAAAGGGAAAGCAGTGACAAATGTCCCAAGCTTTTCAACAAACATCCTGGGAGCTGTCCAAGAATTGTGGCACTTGAATCATTATAGCTACTCAGCTTGCCTGGATTTGGACTCACAGTTTTCCTGACTGGGGCTTGTTTAACAGACATTGAGGGAAGAGTGAAGGGTGCAGCTTTGTTCTCCTTCCTTCTGAAGCTGAATGATGGTGTAGCCAAGGGTACACAAAGTAGACAATCAAGAGCAATAACCTCTGGGTGCTGGAGTCAGTCTGAGCTTGTGGGGTACATTTCAGGCTTGCAGCACCCTGGAAAACAAATAGCATGTTTAAGCATTGAGATTGTCAGGACACAAAGTGAATACATACATATTCTATCTGCTGTCTTGTATATAGGTAGACTGCAGTGGCACTTCAGGCACTGTGTGCTTCAGCAGTGCTACTCCTTGTCATGGAAAACTGGTTATTGAGACCAGCTTCAAAAGCAACTCTACAAGCTCTTGTGTAGAAATCCTTTGAGAGCTATGAAATAGGGAGATAATCTTTCTGGCTCAGGAAGTGCCTGCACTGTCATTACTAGAAGGTAAGACTTTCTGCCCAGCAGTATCCTGAGCTCACTGCTCTTATTCATACCTGGGATAGAGGGAAGGTACCAGGTTAGATGTCCCTGTTTGCTGAGTATGGTGATTATTACATTTTCAACCAACAATACCACGCTCAGGTGGTATCTAGGATCAATCCCATAGTGAACTGGGTTAGAGCAGAGGTTGGGTCTACAAAAAACAGACACCTCTGCTCTCTTCCAGCCCCTCTACCAAGGCTGATACAGCACCAGTGCTTTTGGAAAGGGTGTTTCTGGTTTACCTCACGCAGCTGAGCTCCCTTTAGCTAAAGTCAGTTACCACAAGCTCCTGTCTTGCTTTTCAAGGATCTCCCTGCTCCTTGTTGGTTTTCCTTGGCACGGGCCTTTCAGCAGAGATGAGGCAAACACTAGACATGTGGCTGCTGTGCTGGCACTGCCAAAAAACCCATCAGTGGGAGCTGCAGACGAGCAGATGCAGCCCAGCAAGCCTGTGTGAGCTGCCTGCACAAGGCTCCCCGAGCTCAAAGCAGTGCCAGGTGCCTCAGCACTGGGTGATGGGCACCATGCCCTCCAAACAGACACCAGCACAGACAAACTGGACACACACCCAGGCATTAAACATAAGCTGGTGGGGGACACTCATCCTAGCCAGATGAGTCAAAGCAGATGGCCAGACCTGTTACATGCCACGTTTACTGACCCTGTTGGAATCTCTCTCTCTTTTAGGACCTTTTCTCTGTGCACCAACCAAGGTTTTAAAAGAGCTGTCAAACATGTGACAGGGGAACAATTGCCTTATGGAAAGAAGAAGCTAATTTCTCTGTCTTTGGTAGATTATGCTTATATAGGAGGGGACTGGACTATAATTAATCACATTAAATTCAGAAAAGAAACACGCCAGGGAGAAGCCAAAAAGCAGTGTCAGTGAAGTGCAGGGAGGAGCCAGCTGTGCAGCTCAGGCTCTGGGGATTTTTGCTGGCCACAGTGTGAGTGGGAATCAGTAGCACATTGCTGTCAGAAAGGCAGACCACTTTCCAAAATCAGCTTGTGGCCACCACCAACTTGAAAGTCAGGGAAGATGGCCTCTCTGTACTTAATAACCTTTACTAGTCCTGTTTCCCCCTGTTGCTGATTTTGCAAGACCTGAGATGTAATTATTTCAAAGCCCTAATGAGGCCATTTGGTAAGGTATAATTTTATATGTCCTACACAAACAGATATTTAGAGAAAAGGAAAGCAGTATGGGTAATAAGTTGTTGAGGAAACATGACCTAGAGAGAAAGGCAATTGAAATGAGACCTATTTAAACTGAGAAAGCAGGAGAGGCCTATAATGATAGTTCTCTACACTGTCAAATGCTCTTAATGGCACTGGCAGAGCTTAGCTGTTTTTTGAAGGTGATAGGACATGAGGTAATCAACTCAATTTGTTAGTAGGATGTGACAATTTATGATTGAAAAAAATGAGTAATTTTACATGCAAACTTGGAGGGGGGTTTCAAGATATTAAATTTTAAGTTTCACCAAATAAAAACATGACATGATCTAGGGATCTAAGGAAGTAAGGATTGTGATTAACAAGCACTGTCCAGCTCTGATATGTCTCCCACAGGACAGCAAATATATTTTTACAGCATTGCCATGACAAAAGTCATGCTGTCTGTGTAGGAAATCAGGACAACCTTTTACAGGAAATTTCAGGAAGTAGCTAAAAGGAAGACATTTATAGGAAGTACCTATTTCTGGTATTTTCAATTTCCACCCGCTTTTTACAAAATTGTTCTTGTCAGAGAGTTGAAGCAGCTCTCCATGTCAAGGGGGAATATTAGAATGAGATGTTTTCAAGGATGAGTGAAGGAGGCAACTTTAATTCTGGCATTTTAAGCCTGAGCTTGCCTGTGGGTTGCTTTCTTGCTTGCTCCAGGGTTTAATGAAGCCACTTTTACAGAAAAGCATGTTTCAGAATTATCGAGGTGCTGGATTTCCAGCATGCATACAATCTGCTGTCAGATGGGATCTTCATGTCTATCTAGTCCCAGAACAGGCCATTTCACTGACCAATTTTTGCTCAATGCTTCTATTTTAATAGTTTGGTTTTTTAAAATTTCTTCAATATATTTGGCCTTGGACAGCTGCAACTTCTTTTGCTGGACATTAGATAATTTGATTAGAGAAAGAGTCTGGGCAGGTGTTGTTGTGCCAATATTGGGTCCATATTCAAAGTGACAGATCTTGAAAAGCAGCCAACAGACACAGAAATAAGTGGAGAAAAAAAAATGGACACACAAACACCCCTTCCACTCACCCTGAGATCATCCAGCAGAGGAAATATCCTCCTCAGTACATTAGCCACAACACATCCTGGTTCAGATAAATGAAAAAATTAATACTAAAAATGTCTTTCTCATTTGAATTAAAAAAATAAAAGAGCCCCATATCTAATAAGCCTCCACACATTTATAATATTCTCATTTGGAAGCCAAAAGACAGGCAAGCTAGAGATGTGCTAAATATGAGAACAAATAACCATGAATGAAATGCTAAGAATTTGAAGCCAAACCCATTTGCTAAAAAGCATAAATATAACATAATTTTGATTGGTTAGATGCCAAATTAAATGTAAAAGAGAGACTAACAAAAAAAAAAAAATCAGAGCAGAAAATGTTATTAGTAATTAAGCTAAGAGAAAGCATATGTGAATATTTTCTTACATTCATGATTAACACAGGCCTACTTTGGGAGGGAGAGGGGCAACTTTGAAGGGCAGGTGATAGGTTTGCAAATCAAAACAGCAGGATGCTGTGGTCAACATCTAACAAAGGGAAAGAAATAATGCAAAAAGTTTCTTTTTCAGGTCATGTTTGTAAGAGAACTGAGCTCTCTACCCAAGTGACATTGTGGAGGATTTAAGTGGTGGAGCAGGGGATTAGATGCAGAGAGAAAAGCTCCATTTGCTTTCCTGGAGCACTGTGAGAATCTGCCCTAAAGCCCACCTTGCTGCATGTTGGGTGTGGCTGGAGGGGTGGCTCTGGACACACCTGGAGAACTCTCTGGAAGCATCTGGAGCCCCTTTCCACCCCAGCACTGAGGTGACAGGGTTTGGAGCAGATGGCCACTGACTCTTTGCAGGGGTGCCATCAAGGAGGCTGACCTGCCCTTGGACAGTGCTTGCTCTTCATGGAGTGGGTGATGCCGTCAGGTTTCACACCCCTTCCTTCTCCCTGGAGGTAAATGAGTGCAGATGATAGAGAAAGAAATGTTCCTGTGCTACCTGAGAGCACCCTCACCTCTTCTGTCACAGCAGGAGCTTCCTTGGGCTGCCCTCCTTAATACTTCCAGGACTGGAACAATTGCTTTCAGAAATGGGTGAGGCCATGTAAAAAGGGAGAAGATGGCAGAGAGTGGGTTATCTGTTTCTGACACAGAAGAGAGACCTAAGACAGATTTCTACAGAAAGGGCTCCTCCAGAAAAGAGTTAAGGGGCCTAAGGGCTCTCTAAAACTTTGTCTCATCCATCAAGGAGCAGAGGCCAACTCTGCTCTGTCTCATGTCAATGAGAAGAAAAATCTTTTCCTGTACTTTCTGGAGTCCACTTGTCCCTTTTTTGCTTTAGTACCTCATCATTTAAAGAATCTATTTTGCATCCTGCAGTCCTACTGGTCATGGAGGAAACTCCTGAGAAAATCACATCAGAGGCCCCTCTTTTCCTGTCCTGCAGCATGAATTGTCAACACAAGATCTGTGCAGACAAGTATAAAGCTCTTAGGGACTAAGAATATTCACACATGGTGCTATCCAAAAACAAGTGGCTGATTCTAAGTAAGTTACTCCAGCACAACTTGATTTTGAGACAAGCTCTTCAGGACAGAAAACCTGTCATCAAGGAGACTTAAATACAGATGACTGAGAACTTTTCCCCAACCATTTTCTTGATTAAACAGGCATTTCCATTTTAAATTGGATGGAAATCCAGAATATTAAGCATTTAGTTTTCTGACATAAACTTAGCATTTTTTCATCAAAACTGTTTTGATTTCTGCTGATTATAGATCCTTCTTTCCATTCAAATCAAGGGATCTGTGCCCAGGGTGTGCTGCCTTCACCTCTGTGCCAGCCTGTTATCACCTGGAAGGATCCACACACCAGGAGCCATGGCCAGCTCTCCTGACAGCAGGGCTGTGGCCAAACTGAAAGAAAATGCAGACCTGTAAACAAAGAGACAGAAAGGATTCAGTTCTATCCTCTGTGCCGTAGCAGGGAGGCTTGGTTACTATTGAACTGCCTTACTTTTTGCCATGTAATTCATCTTAAGAGCATGGTTTGACTGCTGTGGCTTGTCTGTGCAGCTTAGATTAACTGGGAGGAAGGCAGGGTACCTCCAGCAGGGTAGCTACAGGACTCATGGATACTCACAGAGCAGTACAGCAATAATGTCTTGGAAATCTCCGTTTAAGAAGTCTAAGATTTCTGAGGAAGAGCAAGCAAAAATAAACCTCCAAGTCTTATTTTAGACACATGAGGAAACATTCTACAGGTGTGCCCATGCCATTTTCAATTAGCAAGTTGTTCTCAAACAAGGTGTAATGGGAAATAAACGTTAATGAAAGCAAACAATAGCTTGTGTTTCACAGCCTGTCACTTGTCATGTGTACCACCCCAGAGAAAGGCACTGAGAAATTTCTCACAGAAACTAATTTAATCTCCAATGCAACTTAATACACCTACCACAGAAATACACCTACTACTACCACTTCTCTCCTTTACAGTTATATTATCTTTTCCATTTTCCTTTCAGGATTAAGAGGACAAAAACAAAACACCTTTTTGTTCCACACACCTTTAATCTGTTGTTTTAAGTTTACATACACAGAAGAGAACTTTAAATTAGGAGGGGAGAAAGTAAAAAAGTAAGAGATGTTTGTTTTCAATGAGCAGCAGAAGCAGAGCCCAGAGAAGACCTTCCTGAGGAGATGCTCTTGCTCACACGAGTCAAAGGGGTTTGGACAAGCACCCATTAGCTGAGCCTTGTTCCCATTTAATTGGGAGCTGTTTCACCCATGGGCAAGTCCTGGCCTTTCTCAGAGCTGCCACATGCCCAGCCATCAGCTGTCAGCCCTGATTTCCACAGCACTGACGTTGTCTGAGTGGATGATAGCTCCTTATAATTCTCTGCAGGTTCCTGCTTAAGGCATTTGTTCAGTTTGCTTGACCTTAGACCTGGCCTTAAATTTACTGACAAGTTTATAGAGACTGGACCTGTCAAAGCTCTGAATCTCAGAGTAACTCAACGATTTTTGTAAAACCTGGCCTCCAGGAATCATGTGATTTATATCTGATTCCCTGTTTTACAAAGCATAGAATTAATATTGGTCATTGTATCTTACACAAAACCAGAAGACCCAAGAAATACACCAAAATTAATTTCAAATAAAGAAATTATATATACTGTAAAAAAAACCCCAAAACACCTAAAGTTTGTGGAGCACCTGGCTTGCAGGAGCTAAATTTTTATGCTATATTTATAAAATAGGTGCTTTGTTGTAGCAGTGCACTTCCCATACTTGGGGAGGTGTTTCTATAGAAGGAGAAGGTTTCAGTTTACTGCTTTACTTATTAGGAGATTTGTCTGGAAAGTTCTGTACCTCTCTGTCTGTGGTTGGCTGAGTGCCAAGAGAAAAACACCTGTTGGACCTTTCACCTGTCCATCAAACCCTGTAAGGTTTCCTATTGGGAATTTTCAAACAGGACCATCCTCAGACATTAAGTAGAAAAAGAGAATGAACAATAGGACCAATGGCATTTTCTGGGTGTTGTACCAGGTGTGGGATTTCCCCACACTGTGCATGGCTTATATCTTTTGTTTCTGTATTATTTTGTTCATTTATTAAACCTTTTTTGAGTTGCAAGACACTCTGGAATGTGCTGTGTCTCTCTATTTATTATAGCCACAGATCCAAAATGCTGGACCCTGAGGAATATAAGGTAAAACCCCATATGTGGGGCATATTATACTTTGTACCCACAGAAAACAGTCCCTCAGAGAGACAGGCTGAGCTGCTTTCCCAGAGCTGTGTGCTCAGCAGAGGCCCCAGCAGCATTTGAGCAATTTAGCACTTTCCAGGAAACCAGACAAACTAACACAGCCTGTTTATTTCCTCTTTCTTTCAGTACTCCCACGCTGGTGCCTCTGTAAAGGAAAATATTGATGGATCTGAAATATGTACTACATAGGCTCAGAGTCCATGGCGGTCACCCCTTAGCAAGCTGTTTTTGAGGGTGTTTTTTTTGGGCGAGACCATGAATTATTCTCTTTCTCTTACTCCTTTTATTTATTTTTTTGTCCACCTGAATATGCCCTCTGGTAACGTTCCAAATAACTGCAACCACCTAGGCCATGGGGGAAGAAATGGGAAAGATCACTCTATAGTAAGATGTTTGCAGAAGATTTCAAGAGTCAGTAAAGAAACAATTTCCCTACTTAAAAACAACAACAAAAAATAACAGTAAAAAACCAACCCACACAGAAAATGGAACCAAAAAACCCCAACAAATTAAAAAGGGCCAGCCTACCAAATTTTCAAAATTGCACAGAAATTTCTGATTATCCATTTAACTTCTAGAGAGTCTGAGCCTAAATTTCAAAGAAACCCCTTCCATCAGACAACTAATCCCAGCAGAGGAGTTAAAAACTCCCCAGGGAGAGTTTAAAGTGAGAAAAACAAGGACCCAGGAAATGGCTCATGGAGACCAAACTGCATCTTATCCAACCCTTTTGTGCCAATGTTTTCTGGTAGCAAACAGAGAATATTCCCTTTGGAGGACTTGCCTGGCACTGGGCATCATCCAGAAGAGGCCACAGCAGAGTCATGCTGCGACTTCCCAGCAGGAAAATGGATTGTGGGAATTCTAATAGTGCAAGATTCAATAAAACAACAATGAAACTTGTTTTTTTCAACATATGCAGAGACATTATTTATTTTAGTTATGACTGGAATATGGCAATTGTTGAAATTTCTCTGTGTTAACCTGCATTCTCTGCTGAGCCTTCATTTGGTCAGAAAGAAAGAACACAGCAATGTATATATTTTATATAGACAGCAATCTTCTATTTTCTTTCAAAAATTAACCACTTTTCACTTTTATGCAAAATTCACAGCAACCAAAATCATTCCAGAAACAGCCTATTCCTGTAATCTCCTTTCCTTTCAGAAAGAACCTTCCTTTGTAAAAAATATCTGGTAAAAATAATGGCTTCACCTTCAAGGTGTGTTAAATCACAGTTGGAAGCTGAAGATCAGACACATCCACCTGAAAAAACCCTTTGAAACCCAAGCAGGGATACTTTAACATCCAGAAGGGGTAGTGATTCATGTGGCTGCATTTTCTTTTCTTATTGTATCTCCATGTATTCACCTGTTAGGCTTCCCTCTTCCATCTCAACTCTAAGACCCCAATTAATCAAGACCCTGAATTTACTTCCTGGCAAAGCTCCTAAGGCAGAGGGTCCTGGGGCTCTACAAGACTCACATGATTGCTTTAATTTGCAATATTTTATATATTCTTAGCAGCAAATTCATACATTTATGCCCAGAGACCAACTAATTTCTACAAATGAAGGAAAGTCTAGCAAAAAAATTTCATCAAGGGTTTTGTTTACACCTATTTTGATAAAGCAGTGTGCAGAATAATCCTCCCCCCAAACCCCACAAAAACCTCACTATAAAGTAGCATTGGGGTTTGTCTGTGATTTTGAACAGTTCAGTTCCTGTGCACTGCACTCTGGTCCTGTTCCAGACAGGATGATTTTCACAAACAATTACATTATCAGTGTAACAGAACCACTCTTCAAGAGGACAAACTACACCATGTTATGGGGAATACAGAGTCTAACAGGCCCTGCTGGGAACAGACTGAATGAGGGGGAGGAAGGGAATGATGACTAAAAATTTATATGAGTACAGAATTAGGAACGGGTGGGGAGAGAGAGCAGAGGATCAGAAAGGGTACAAATGTCAGAAGTGGCAAAATGGCATTAAGAAAACTTCAGGATGATTGCAGGGGTGATATATTTGAGGTAGGAACAAAGAGTTACGAAGGGAAACCTTGTCTTCTCATCCTGTCCTTTGCCTTCCTGCTGCAAGAAATAAAACTGATGTGAAGGGAATGTCAGCTTCTTCTGCCCTGTCCCCTAAGGCTGTGCACCCACGTAAAGGGTCTCCAGCTGCTCATTTAATTTTCAGTCCAAGGTTTACTCTCCTAGGACAGATCAATCTCATGTAGAGCTTTTGGCAGGCATCTGAGAAGAGATATTGTGTGAAAAATTTGAAGTACCACCCTGAGTGATAGGACTGATGGTAGACAGCAGAAAACCCACTCCCTTCACCTCTCTGTCCTGTCCTCTGGAGACTCAGTGGCAATGAGGAGCTGCTGCTCTGCTCTACACAGGGAGCATAAATATTTCCAGAAGGGAAAGGAAAAATCTGCAGAAAAATACAGTCCTTGCTACTCTGAGGATATATATAAGCAAATGAAGGGGAAAACAGGAACATTGCAAGAATATTGCACTCAGCAGGACATACCACCACAAGGGGGGTAAGAATGAAATTGCCTTGCAAAGAAACTTTAAAAAAACTCAAACAAACCTGAAACTATAAGAAAGTTGGTTTATGCACAACTCTAGCCCATACCTCAGCAGTATATTATATTCCACTGTCTTGTTTTCCCTTTGGGTGTTGATTTGCATTTAAACCAGCCCAACATCTGGTGGAGGACAGAAACATTGCATGTTTCAATTCCTCCGCTTGGATAGCATCACTTTAGAATAAATGAGTGCCTGAATGCACTCATTGGGAGCTCAGTGATTTGTGTAGTTGGGTTTTATACATTCATTTGGAGAGACGAATGGGATTTGAAGCAGGTGATGTGGGTAGAACTGCATGTATGGCTAACTCAACCTGTACTACATATTCTGAAGAATGAAAAACATGGTGTGTTGCAGGCTAGATAAGAAAATTTTTTAAAATCATGTCTCTGTGATAACAGAATAGCTTTGAGGAACACTGCTGATAAATCACAAGGAACCACACAAACGAGGCAAAAATGGGTAATGTTTGTTAATACCATGGTAATTCTCTGAACACACAGAATTCTATTTTTCACAATACAGTTTCTAGCTCTATTTTCTATAAACACAAACAATTTGTTCAGCTTCTCTGCCTGTCTTTTGTGTTGGATTTCCAACAAAATGCCCTTAGTCCTGGCAAGTCAAGCAAGATGCAAGTTGACGTGCCAGCTTCCCTGAAGAACCTTAGGGACTACCAAGTGCACATCTATTCACCTGCACATAATCCACTTAGGTTTGCCTGCTGCAGACCATGGCATTCTGTTACCCCTCACATATTTTCTGCACATATAGAAATAAAGTATGTCACATCTTCCCTCATGATCTTGAGTTATTTGGGAGGCTTAATCAACATAAAAGGTTTTACTTTAAATAGAAACAACCTGGAAAATAATTAAAAAGGAATCAGCTCTCTTAAGTGGACTGACAGAGTTATTGTGGTAAAGATATGAGGTCCAATAGCACAGCATGGAGAATTCTAGACAGAATAACCTACACAAGAAGCAATGCACGTGAGTCCCTGAAGAGGGGTCAGATGGCAAGCACAGAGTAAAGAATTTAGGTCACCAATTCAATACAATAAAAAACTCCAAACCATCCAAAGGTTTCGATTTTTCTTGCAATCCTATTTAAATGTTAAATTTTCTTTCCTCGGGAAAAGTACCTGTTCCTCCATTACAAACAGTTTAATCCTTATTAAAATTTAATATATATCCTTTAATAGACTTTTGCACAGATGTTTGTATATGTTTGTTTTTGAAGCAACCTCTGGAACATCTCATATCCTCCTTGTGATCCTTATAGCCCAGGATTTTTTAAAGGAAATGCAAAAAAGAGGAGATAGCAGCAGGCAGATGTTCAGAGCTGTCTAAGCTCATTCTGGGGCTGAACCACATCTAGTTCAACTTCAGTGATATCTTGAATGTATTGCCAAGCACTGGTCCCCTGCTTGTCTCAGAAAAACAGGAGTAAAAAAAAAAAAATGGGAGAGGAGACTTGGTAGAATGTTCTGATCCAGGAACCTAACATCTGGCCAGGTGGGAGTTTCATCAATTAGAGCAGAGCACAACAGGAAGCTATGTAAAGGCATCTGAGAGTCCTGTAGTTCTCTTTCTCTTTCCCTAAAAAAATGCCTTGATTCCATAGGACACTGAGCTACAGCACTACACTGACAAAAGTCAGGAAACAAGTTTCAAATGATTATTTCAGACACAGTGAGGCCTTTTCTGTGTTCAGGACTTTATGGATGACTTAAAACCAAAAATCAGTGAGAAAACATTTTTCACTTGAGTGTTTCTGATGAGCAGCAGTAGTCTTGCTTTCACTGTCTCAGAATTACACCTCTTTAAATACATCCCTCCAAACAAGGCCAACCTCTCCTTATTTTTGCAGATCACATGTCCCTAGGGATTTTCAGTGCCAAATCTCTTACTTCCCAGTACATAATCAAACCCAAAAGAGCATCAGAGAAATAGTTGGTTTAAAATAAGCACTAACAGTGACTGCACAATCTCCTGGTTTGATAGTTACCTTTCTTTCCTTGTGGGAAGGGCATTTTTGGGTCTGATGGCAGTTGCTTTCATTTTACTCCTGTTTCTTTGGTTTCAGAGAGATTTTGCATGTAGTGCATTTCACCAGGGCGGGCTGTGTCTCAAGCAGTTAGGGTAAAACAAAAAGAGGATCAGGTGATGTTAATTCCTTGGTAGATGCGACAGATAAATGGAAAAGTTGTGTGTCCACACTGATAAGGGGTCTGTCATGTCAAAGAGTAAGGGAAAGTACAATATTCCTGGAAGTGCTTTAAATTGCATTTCCATTCTGACCTACTTTTCCTGCTGTTTAAAGGTTTGCTTTTCCTTGGTGATGACAAGGGTGAAACTAAGAATGACTGATAAGAAATCTAGTTTAGGAAAATTAAGCCTAGCTTGTCCTGGTGTCTCTGACTGAAAATAAGGCCTGATTTACTATGATTCTTCATTCATATTTATTTAGTCCTGTTGCTGTAAGCCTTGGTTCTCTGAGCATTATCTGCAGGAGCCTGTCAAAGATTGCAAATAACCCTCTATCAAAAAAACACTTTTATAGTAGAAGGAGTTCTCCAACTTCAACCATGGCAATCACTAAAAAATGGAATTATTGGTGGCGCAGGATTGTTTTTTGGGCCTGGTCTTGTATCAGTTATGACTGTGATAACCCATTCTAGAATCTTGCCTGACATGAGTTTCCAGCTCTTCTCATGTCTTCCCAACATTCAGAAGTGCAAACTTCCAAACTATTCCAGCTGCTGACCACAGCTCAAATTCATTCCATGGGACTCCAGATTCTTCCACAAGATATTTTATGTCCTGCCCTGGGAACCAATGTCATCTCATATCCCCTTTTCTCTTGAATAAGAGAGAAAGTGGTGTCCTTCTGGAACAATGCCTTACAAGGCATGGCCAATTTCTCATAATCCTTTGAGGTGCCTCCTGACCTGAAGAAATGAAACACCCATTTTTGACCTGAAGAAATGAAACACCATAAAGAGAGGCAGGACAAATTTAGTTTTTTGGTTCCAACCCCACTACACTGTGAGCCCCATTTCTCAGGGCTCATTTTTTTTTGGAAGGAAAAATTAAGGAGAAGTAATAGGCATCACTAAATACCAGTCACTCATGCTGGAGAATGGAATGAGAAACAATTCCCTTGCATATGAGAGAATCCCAGAAAAAACTGCAAGTCTGCAGGTTCAGTGTACTGTTTCTTGAATAGTGAAGATTTCATCAAAGCACAGGAAATGCATCCTAAGGATAAAATATAAACAGGAATATTGTGGATAAGATCACTAAGGTATTGCATACTAAATCCCAGCAACCAGAAAAAGAAACAATAGGTTGTTTCCATTTCCTTGTCTTCTCCTGTACAGACATCAAATCAGTTCCTGCTGGGTTCAGCAACTTCCTCTGTGTTTTGAACATCTACAGGAATTGAGGTTCTCTAGAACTTTTGGTTCCCTTGTAAATTCCAACTGCAGGAAGCATAATTTTGTATATCACCTCCAGTAAACAAACTGGGCTACAATTCAGTCAAGACTTTCCAGTTCTAAGTACTTAAATTGGTGGTTTCAGACAGTTTACAGACTATCACATGGGGTTAGATAGAAGCTCAACACCTGAATTTACATAATTACTTTTTAATTATGCTAGACCTTTTCAGGAAGAATATTCCAAATATATGTATGTCTTTAAATTGTCTTAAAATAACCCCAGCTAAATTAGCTCTCAGGGATATACAGAGAAATTGAAAAAAAATTGTTCAGTGGAGGTTTTGTATAGTTTGCTTTAATTTTAAACCTTCAGGGAATGCTGTGCATAGGGGTATTAGTAAAGGAAACAAAACTGTGGCCACAAATACACAAATTTTGTACCAGAATAATGAAAGGTATAAATTTGAGTGGACTAACATCAACAACATTTACATGACTTGAATAGTAGATAGATAAGGACAGTAAAATTAAAATACTTCCTTAAGCAATTGCATTATATGGAAACATTCCTACTGAGGTATAAATTGGCACTGTAAAAAGAGCAGCAGGTGCTAAAGCAAATCCCACACTCATTTATTCAAGATGAAATCTTGCCAAACCACATACATGTCAAATTTGCTGCTCCCAGTAATACTGGGAACTGTTCTATTAAGGGCTGACTTCCACAGGCAGAGAAACCTGGAGAAACCCTGTGTTGTTTTCCTGCAGCCAGGCACAGCCAATTGGACCTGCAGTAAAATGAGTGCCTTCCAAGCGTGCAAAGCACTGCCTGTTTGTTAAGCCCCATGTGGTACCAGGCACTCCTCCAGAACTAGGGAGTGTAGTAAAGTGATTATGGGATTCTGTGACTGATGGCTCCATCACATGTCTGAGATTCATGGCTCACATAGCCACGCTTCAGTGGTGGGTACTGGTGTCTCTGCAGAAAATGCAAAGGAATTTGCATTTTAATGTAGCTCAACCAACAGCAGAAAAGGGTTAAGGTTAGTCATCTTAATTTGCAGTGTGCAAAATAAGTGCCTAAAGACAACAGCCACAGCTTGATGTTATGTGTGCTGATTTAATATGGCATCTGAGCCTCTACTGTGGAAAAATCCTCAGTGGTCTGGTTAAACCACATACCCTCAGGCTCCCTGACTTTTAGGTATCTGTTCACACTGAGTCTCAGCTTTCTGCTGTTCACTTTCACTGTTTCTTCTGTTGCCTTTGGCTATCAGCTTGGTGTGTGCTTTAAAAAGGCAGCATTGCCTCTAAGGGTATTTCAGGCTTCTCTTCTCTGCAAGATTAGACAACTTCACTCTATTCCTTAACTAGAGGAAAAAAGCTACCCATTTAGCCTTTCCATCTTTTTAAGGACTAGCACCCCCTTATTCCTCCATTTCTTTTCTCTTATTTACCATGGCCATCAGCATAATACTTTAAGTGCTCTCTTTTCAGAATACAGGGGTTTTAATACCGTTCATCTAGATTCTAAAACAGGGTTTCACCCTGCTGCCTTATGTGAAAGAACTTGAGTTTTAGTGGCTAGCTCCTCCCACTTGCCAAAATCCTCCTGCAGCTTTCCTGAGGAAATGGTTCCTGTTATGGAGTGCTTGTTCATTGGGTCCTGCAGCTTCTTTTCAGACAAACAAAGTGGCCTGTGGGCCTGTGCTTTCAGTCCTGCAGCCCAGGTAGCCATGAAGGAGGCACCAGATGCTTTTGGGATGAAGCATTTTGTCATAAGCAAGCCATGGTTATGGAAGCCATACTTCTGTTTTCTCAACACAAGTAATAAATCATGACAGTACATCTGTCTTCCACATAAGTCCACATAACATTTAAAGTCATATAGATTATAGACACTGAGAATGTCCCTGGAGTTGTCCATGGCCCGTTCTTAGAGAGAACATATCTACTGTTTTTTCATAGAGTAGGTTCAAACATATAGCAATATTTCTCTGACTTGTTGAATCTTATTAAAAAAACAAACAAAACAAAACTGGAGAAGAGCAGGGAACTGGTTATCAGCTCACAATCAAGAATGCTTATTATACAGTGTCCTTTTCTCCCTCCACATCTTGAAATCAACAAAAGTTGGTTGGAAAATGCTATTAGCAGAGACAAGCACTGGGCACAAGAAAAGCCAAAGAAAAGATTCCAACGCCATTCCCCTTCCAGGGTTCAGATGACTAAGAAAAAAATTATTTAAAGCAAAATGTTTTTCCCTTTAGGCTAATTTACATGAGCAAAAATCCCAGACCTGTGAAACCACACAGAAAAGCATTAAAAGAAATGAGTTGTTGCGATACCAGAGAAAGGAAGCCTGGTTCCTGCTGTTGTAAGTGGGAGAACCCTGGAAACTGTCTCATTATGTTATCAATATTGATCCTGGAACCAGATAGGATTCTCCCTTTGCTAATTCTTCTGAGAGGCTTTTCCAGAGCTCTTTTCTGCTGGTTTGCAGTTTTTTTCCCATTTATAAGCCTAAATTATTATCTTTATTTTGCCGTTGCTTTGCTCCTGCGCGTTTTAGTTCTCTGCTTCACAGCTTCTTCCAAATAAAACCACCATCCTGGATCTTTGTCAACTGGCAATTTGAGACAGATTTCATTTCAGGCCTGGTCTAGGGCCTATTTAAGTCAACAGGAGCCTCTGCTGAGTTCAGTATGCTTTCCAAGCGGGCCTTTATAGGCCATCCCTGCAGTCAGCTGGATATTAGAGTTCTATGTTGATAAACCACTGTGCCTGACAAAATTATACTCCAACTTACAGACTGCAGAATCCTTCATTTACCAGCTTTTGTTGGCCAGTTGAGGAAGGAAAGACAGGGAGGCAGAATACCCAACATTTCAGTAAGAAGTGGGATCTCAGAGACAAAAAGAAAAGTCAGAAAGTGCAGAGGAACACTTCCTTATGGTGTCATTACCTCTGGAATTATTTTGCTGCCATTTGTCTTTATTTCACTCCTCTTGTCACTTGGGCACTGCATAAAACCAACATTTCTGGGAAGAAAAACACAGAAATGTTCTTTTCATAAAGACACAACACATACTTTTTAAACCACCTTGTAAGAGGGAAACCTTCTAATTCTCCCAAGGTGACATTACATAAATTATATTTAACTATTTCAAAAATGTAGAGCTCTTTGGTTGTTATCAAATACATAAGGGATCCCTTATTCTAGCTTTTTAGAGTTTTTCTCAAGTGTCACCAAACAAAGCTCTATTTTACAGTTACAAAGCAATCATTTGACTTGTAGTGATAAAACCACTTCACCCGAGGAGGTCAAAATAACACAATTATAGAGTAAAAAACTGTAGTCAATGGATTGTTTGACTGACATCACAGACTATAGAAACTTAGGGGATGATTCATGGAGATAAAGCAGTCATATAATATAAGGCAGGAGATGTTAACTGCAAAACTAACTTGAGACACAAACAAGCTGCAGGGAAAAGATTGGCTCAGCTCAGGATTTAATGTGACCTAAACCCAGGACAACAGAAGGGAAAATAGAAATGGTGAGAGCTGGAACATCACAGTGGCAAGGTAACCCCAGCAAGTCCAAGCATACAAAATCCACTCTAACTCAAAAATTCCTCCGCAGTCTTGCCAGAGGAGGTGGGCCTGTTTGTTCCCTTCCTCTCTAACTCCACACACAGCTAAGGAGTTGATTTAACTATTTAAATGTTTGTAATCATTAACCTTTCAATAAAAACACTGCTTCAGCTTATTAAGCTCATTAGCCTGTAACAAATGAAGCTTTTGAACATGCCAAGGAGGAAAATATAACTGGATTCAGAAAGCAATTAGATGCATTTGGAGAAGATGATAGGTCTCTTGAGGACTGTTCAGCACAGAGCTGTAGACAGAGTCTCTGATTCAGGAGGTCCCTAGGCTGCAGGGTGGTTGGTTACATCCAGGGAACACCACACTTGTTTTTCAGCTCTTACTGTCTCTGTTACTCTGTGGCCTCTGGGTCAGGTAGTTCTTTGATCTGCAGCTTTCTTATGCACTATTAATGCATGGCCAACAGCCACACACGGTGTCAGAGTAGCCGAAAGAAAGTAGGAGAAAGCTTTGGTTTTCACCTTACAAACTCAACAGTGCAGTGGTACAAACACCAGAGCTGAGGCTCTCCACAAGTCTTGCTGTTGACCAAAAAATGAATGCTACTCATCATGGAACATAAAAGCTTGCTCAGCATCAGCTGATATCAGAGGAATTAGCAACCACACACAACTGTCACAAAGAATCTCAAGCCTTTGATTTTTGTCTTTTCATTTTTCTTTTATTATTTTTTTTCTTCATGGAGACAGGAACACCCTTGAAACAGCTAGATTTGCAGGACTACAATCATAGAGGACCAGTTCTCAGTGCCTTGCAAACCTAGGCTCTGTCAGGAAGGAATAAATGGCTATATCACTGTGCATTTTATAATTTCAGACCCTGTTTTTTTTTTTTTTTTTCTCAGAGGATCACTCTTCTTATCAAAGCTCTTTACGACATTTTCAGGACATCCCCCAAGGATCTCTCTCAGGACCAAAGCTTCACATGCACAGATTTCAACTCTGCCACATGTTTTTCAGGAACCTGCTTCAAATATCAGCAGTGTACTTACAGGTGAAGTTTTCAGCTGTCAGATGGCACAGTTGCCTGACAGACTGAAAGCAACACCAAAAGAACAGGGAGCTATTCAAGCTACTTCTATGATTAGTGAGAGGTAAACAGTATAAATCCGCTTCCAGCATAGTTTTTATTCCAGTTTTCATGCTTGCCATGTGCTCTACAAATTTCATATCTTCAGTCTTGTGTGCTCTTAATGCCCCAGAGTAATGTTATTGCTCAATAAACACTAAATCTCAAGGAACCACTCAAAATCACCAAGCTGACTGCATATCTGTTTTATACCAAAGAAAGTTAAGGAAGAGGAAAAAAAAAGAAATGAAACATTTTGTTCTGGATCATTCAACCTGAGCTCTGTTTACTGCACTGCAGCCATATGCCTGAGAAAAATGTTAGTGACAGGGATTATCTGTACTGTCCATGATGCCACATGGATTTAAAGCTCAGAAGAGGCATTAGAGTAAGAGACCTCTCTGCTATCAGGCCAAACACAGTTGGGAGCATGTTCATTCTGACAGGTTTTTATTGGCATGTCCAAGCCACTTACATGAAGGAAAAAGCTGTGCCCTTCAATCTCCTTTGTGTGGCAGGTATCAATGTCACACGTGCCAGCTGTGGCCAGAACAAATAGTAGGCACATGTTTGTGTTCTAAGATCATCATCCTGTGGAAAGTTGTCCGGAAGACTCAATTTAACATTCTGAGGTTTCAGATTTTATGTATCACTGCATGAATTTCTGACTGTCCCCACTCAACTCACATCATGCAGATGGTCTCAAACATAAGTGAGTTGCTTTTACAAAGGAGTACTTACATCTCGACTGTGACAAACTACTGCACAGGAAAGGCTTGTACTAGAGGTGCTGGAGGTCTTAAATTTCAGGTGTTTTGGAGGCTTTCCCCCCTAATTTCTTGAGATTTCATCTGAGGAGTTATTGTTGATTTTAAAAGGGCAGATTTTGCAAGCAGATTAACATGCTCCATATGCCTGGTCAGTTTGTTGAAGAGTCCAAAATGTGCATCTGTTGAATACAATGAACAAGGAATGATAGATGATGCCTCACACTCCCCAGCCTGTAATTAACAGGAGGGAGAGGCTGCAGGGTAAAGAGTGGGGAAAGCATCCTTCAGTCACAAACCCTTGATGCAGAGATGTCATTTGCTCAAAAGAGGTTTTAACATCTCTGACAAGAGGACAGCAAGGGAATGGAGAAATAAGCAAAACAAGGCACTGGAAAGGCATTTTAACATTGTGTTAGTCAAATGAGTGGATAAATGATGACTGTATATTGGTTGGCAGTGGGAGGGTTATAAACATTACAGAGACAATTGCAGCTAAATGAGGTGTATCCCAGGCAGCTGTCCTGATGCATTAGGAGGCTGTTTTCAAAAGAAAAGATTATCCCATCAGCATTAAAACAAAACAAAACAAAAGGATCTCTTCCACACAGCTCACATGCCATGAATAACTCAGCAGCATGTGACTCAAACCCTTCCAGAGGCAGGCTGTGTTCTGTCTGCCTCCTTTTGGGCATTATTTTAACATGGATGTGCTCTCTGTATAAACCTTAATTATCAAAGCAGCCGTACAAGCAAGCTAGCTTGCCTTGTTTATTGGGACTTTCATCTTTTATGCCTCTGTGATCTATATGTGACAAATCTGAGAGGCTCCATGCTGGCCCAGACACCATTGGAGGCACTTGGTTGATGATTCTGTAACTGTATGGCTCTGATCCCCAAGATTATTTGTTTCTTTCAAGGTCCCTTTTTTTTTTTTTTTTTTTTTTTTCCCATGCCATATAGATATCTGAGCTTTCTGTATTTCTTTTGTAGAAATTTCCAGCATGGTGATGTAAATCCAGTGATGTCTGAGGAAGAAATACTCACACAAAAACTAGCAGTGGGTTTTTTTGCTACTATTAACAATATTTTCAGTTATTTCAGAGTACTTTTCTCCAGTATGCTTCAGATTACATTATTTCATAGGCAAGAAAACCAAGGCAGAGGTAAGCACAACATCTTGTCCTGAGAAACTGCCACAGACAAAATACTATTGAAGATTTCTCAACTGTAGTGCAATGACCTGCCCAGAAACTCTGCTTCTCTTTGGCACATGGGGAAATTATGGCCCAAAACTACTGTGCTTGCTACTTCAGTGAAATATTCTTACTTCTGAAACCAAGCTCATAACCAATACTCCTTCATGTCCTTATTATGCTAGAGGCCTCAATAATGCTGACTTCATGGGATTGAAAGACTGGGTCTTCCCCATTGCAATAACTGATGGATGCTGGCAGAAGGTTTTCAAGCCACATTTCTTTTCCAGTAGTCAGTAGATCAATAGTGATCCATGGTTCCCCCTCAGGTGTTCTACAGAACGATTGCAAATCCCTTTTAACCACCAAAAAAATGTGTCTAGGCATAGCAACACAAAATCAAAATAAAAGAAGAGGCAGAGTCTACAACAAAGTTTTACTTGACTGAAAGTGAAATCTATTCTGGCACAAGATGGTACATGGTGTTTTATCTAAAACACTTCACTTGCTACAGTGTGAGTTGTCTCAAAGATTTGTAAACTGGCTGTCCTCCTAGGAGTGCTGAGAGGTAGGATGCAGACATTCTGCCACTATACAGCCCATCACCTTGGAAAGGAATGAGAACTACCTGCTGTTTACTGCTCTGACAGAGAGCAGTGTCAGAAGGAATGTTGATATATCCCTCCGAAATGCCAAGATTGTCTGGAGCAAAAGAGCATCTCAGTAGGATGGACTGCATAAACATAAACAGTTTGCATAAACAAAGCACTGCTTTCTATGAGCATTATTGCTTCTGTTTGTGCCACAATAGCATCCAGATCTGCTCCAGGGCATCCTGGTCTGCTATGCACACTACAGCCATCTCATGGAGTAAGGAGCAGCTCTGTCCCCAGGCACTGGAGCCAGGTGGGCAAAGGGAAATATAACAGCTGAAGCACAAAGAAAAGCTGGCCTATGTTTTGGGGAGACACTGACCATTTAGGATAAAGCTCAATTCAGAATAAAAGTCTTGTAAACCGACTTGTAAAATGTTTCATTTTCTGTCAACAAAGGTGTCTGACTATAAAAAGAGCTGGCCCAGCTGCATCTGGAAAGTAAAATAATGCAGCCTTCTCCAAAGAGCTGGTCAGCAGCAGCTGCAGCAGGAGAGATGAGCTTCCTGAGGGAGCTGGTCTCCACCAAACTGGTTTTCTTCCCCCTTCAGCAATGTGCAGCCCTGCAGCAAACCTCCCTCAGGGCAGGGCAGGCTCTCAGCAGCCTCATGCCCACCTCTACCTCTGCACCCTCTGGGTGTCCAGACAGTATTTGGGCTGTATTGCCATCTGGGACCAGCAGAACAGGCTGGAAAGGCTGTGTGTCCCTTCTAAAACAGTGCTAGAGTGTTGACCTCCACTCTTGACTTTCAGGAGTCCCTTTTGGGAAACAGCCGACAAAGGAAAAGCAGCAGAAATTAAATACTTGGAAATCTAGGAATAGGCTTGGAAAGAGTGGCAGTGCAGGAGAGTCTTTAAACCAGATTAAAGGAAACATTTTCCTTGTGATTGAAAATAACTGGGCTTCTAGCTACAGCCCACTATCCCCTACTAGGGGAACTCCATAAGGGTGTTGCCAAAAGCAGGTAATGAAAATCTCTCACCTCTCCGGGTAGCAGAGCAGCTGCACTGCTTAAGAACAGGAAGGGTTTTGGCTCCACTGTATTCTGCCTTTCCACATAGCTGGGAGGAAGGAATGGGAATTGCTTTCTCCATTACATATCCTTTGAAAATTGAAATTTTCCTGTAGGATTGCCTCCATCAAAAAATTCACCTGAAATAATTTTCTTTTTTTGTGCCCCTCTGCCTCACTTACTCTCCTTTTTTTCAGCAGCTGAATATGAACCCACTTCAACATTGGAAGAATACTGATTTTTTTCCTTTTATTTTGAGAAATAAAATCTTATAATTGATTTGATGAAAGCTTCTGTTTTACAGGGAAATTAATTCCTCCTTCAACCCCACTTCATTTAGTAGGAGACACTAGAAAAATACTCATTTCCTCCAAACCTGACAGGTGCCACAGGAAGGTGAGAAGGAACCACAATTTCTTTCAATATAATCTGTTTTTTAAACATGCTATGTACATGGAAACACTTATTCATCCATCAATTGAAAAGTTCATTTCTCCTTGCTGCCCTTCACCCCAGTTTCAGGGATCCCAAGCCAACTGTGGCTGTGTAACATAACTGACTTTGCTATAAATAAGAGCTGAGGAAATGGAAGAAATTAAGAACTCCTCCAGCCCTAAGGCTAAGTATCACTCTCCTATTTGTTTTCTTTGTATACTATGCTTAATACTTTTTCTCAGCTGGGTACAGAAGCTAATATAGTACATAATCAGAGGGAAAGTATTGCCTTACAGAAATACCATTTCTTATCACGCTTGAAGTTTCAGTGGATACTGGAAATACTTTACTTTTTTTCATAGTATGTGGGCAGAATAGGAAAGGAAAAACACAAGGGAATAAATATTTTCAGGAGTAGAGTCTTGTTTGTATTAAGGAGTCTAAGCAGTGGAAGTGAGAGGAGACTCAATCTTCCTCCCCCCTTCCCCCATGCTACCTCATTGCTGAAATCTAGGTAACTTCCATGGAAGAACTCAGCAGATGCACAAAACCCTAAATGCAGCCTGTCTCTGGCATGCATTTAGTGATGGACATTCACAGTCCACCCACATACACCTTTGCCAATCACAGCAATGATGTGAAGCTGTCTCCTTTTCTACCATATGTCTCACCCCCTCCACAGGGTCCATCCTTTCTGTGAGATTGGTGGAACTGCAGGACACATCTGTCTGGATGGGCTGGTCTGCAGGAATTCAGCCTGTGAGTAATAACCTACTCACAGAGAGCCTATCTCTCCAAAATGGGTCAGGAGTCCAACAGAGAGCAAGAGCAGAGCACTCCCCTCTAACCTGATGATTTTCACAATTCATCCACTCATAATATGTCTGTGGTTTAAAAAAAAAAAAAAAGAAAAAGAGAAAAATACTCAGATAAAGACACTCACATTAGGAGGGAAGCTAGTTAATCAATATAGCTCCTATCCTTTCAGGAGTCTTTTAAAAAGCTGTAAATATCATAACAGAAGAAGGCAATTTGCAAAAAAAGAACCAAGCATGAATCAAATATTCATCAGTTTGAGTAGAAATGGATAAAACATAAACCACAGAATCCCTGTCCTCTGAGCCAAGCCTCAAGACTCCTCTTCAGTCTCAGCTGTACTGGAGGGCAGGCAGAGCTCAGCCAGCCACATCACCCAGCTTGTGAACAAATCTGTGCACTGATTATCTAGTTATCTAAATTAAATGAAAGTCTGAGATGAAAAATTGGGTGTAAGGGAAAGAACAACAGCAAATATGAGAAGTTCTTTTACTTCTTCGGTCAAAACCCTCCCCACTCATTTTTTGGTGCTTGCCACTTTCCATGTTAGGCAGCAAAGATCTACAGTAAAGAACCTCCATGGAGACAATTTTTTCCTCAGGGCTGCACTGCAGAGTCAGGACTGTGCTGCTTTCTCCTGGGGGGATTGTAGAGGGTCCTGGGTGACACCAGTGAGTTGGGCATGGCAGTGTCAGCCACAGGAGCAGCCCTCTCTCTAAGGAGACAAAGACCCTTGCTATACCACAACAAACCATGCACAGTGCCAGGTACTCATCTTGTTAAAGGGATTTAAATTGATAAAGGGAGTTAAGGCAGATGAAAATATCTGCAGAGACTATCCACAACTCTTACATTAGCTATTATTTCAGTTGCCAAGAAACTCTGAGCATTGCTCAAGGATAAAAGACAGATGCAATGGGAGAGGCTAAGGGTCATGCTCAGAGCAACCACTGCAAAGCTGGAAATGAGTCTAGCATAGGGAAATTCATGTGGATGAATTCATAAAATTCTGTGATAATTCATACTCCCCTTATTCAAATTCCTATCATATAGTGCATAATTCTCAACGTGGCTCCCTGTTCTTCCTGCTGATGAGGAAAAGCAGGATTGCAAGCTTACATACCCCTACTAGATCTATTGGACTACAACTTTGTTTTTTCTCTAAAGCACCTAGAGTTGAAATAAAATGGAGTTTATTTTAGTGTTAAAGTGACACCATACAGCTCAGAATATGTCTGATTATTTATCTGAGGCAACACAGGAGATGAAGTAAAACACAGACTTGTACTGACTCCCTTTAAGTAACCAACAATACCTAAACATCTTTCAAACAAGGTTTGAAGGTCAAGATTTTTTTATGATCTGTTAAATATCTTTGATCTTTTCTTAAAGATGTAAAGATGGTTCTTGTTGCTTTCAATATGTGTTTTAGCTCTATCTTCTGTATAGATGAGGGAATATTGAATAGTGCTGCTACATTTGCAATGTAAGATGTTATTTGCCAGCCCTGAAATCTCAGGAGCCTGTAGATATCTGATTTTGCTATGTTCTTAGATATTCATTCTCTATGTCTATTCAAACTCTGTGTCTAGTTTCCAACATTTAAGGAGCAACTGGAAAATTCTAATCTTCCTTTCCACTCCTTTTTTCCTCTCATGAGCAGCAACAGAAAACAAGTCAAAAGACCACAATGTGCCTTTTTAAAACCTGACTACTGAGCTAACATCACGAACTGTCTGGCAAGGGTTTGACTTGGGATTTATCCTTGTCTCAGCTTGGCAGTGTACGTGCTGGTCTACTTGTTATAGCAGGCAGATGTATGATCTTCAGAGCATTTTCCTGTGCTTCCCTCTGAATTGGTCAATGATTCACAGAAGCTGGGAGAGAAAAGTCCCTGAGTCTGTGTCTTGTGGAGCTGGATGCTTCTAGCAGTGCTCATGGGAGGAAAAAGGGAAAGGCTGGATATGATCAGGCTTTCAGTGCAATCAGAACCACGTGGAAGTAACCACATTTCCTTAAAGGAGATCTTTATAGGTAGTAATAAGAAAACCAAAAAACACTGCAGAGTGGCTTACTCTGGAGGTTATGCCAAGAGAAGCCATGGGCTATGAGTCTGATTAACAATATTGGCTCAGAGCCAGGATCTCTCCTTTGCACTGAAGTCCCATTTGTCCCTAGCATAAGTGACTGGTGTTGAACGGCCTCCACTGGATTCACTAGGAAAAGTGCATTGACTGCAGGTGGGTCTCAATCCACACTACATATAGGAATGGCCAAAATGAAAAATTATGAAGTGGGGATCATGAAGGCGTAAACTATGAATTTGAGGAGGAAATAATGCATCATATTAACTACAGAAAAAATATTTTTTGTCTTGGAATTCCCTTCTCTCATACAGATTTGTTTTGCTTTCTTTAGTCACGTTCTAGTCCCTAATTCAGGAAACCCTATGAAAAGAAGCCCTGTTTATATCTAACTCTCTGGAAGTTACTTTTCCCCTTTGAGTTGGGCCTTTGTGAAAGGCTGGCTCCTAGATCAGTTGCAAAACAAACACAGCTTGGTTTTTGGAAGTGACTTTTTTATCCCATCACAAGCAATTTACCTTTCGAGCCAAGCTTGATGTAACCTCGAAGAGCGAGGGAAGAATGCTGTGCAGGAAAAACCACCTTGTGAGCTCTCCTAGGAAAATGTGCCCCTGCTTCCTGCCCACAGCCCCACACTCACCTCTGAGCCAGGCCACCAGGCTGCACAGCTGCCACCAGGCACAAAGTCAGGGCTTCCTGAGCCACCTTTCTGCCACTCTGTGGCACTGTGTCTCAGAACAGCTCCCCGAGCTGCTCCATCAAGCTGCTGATGCCAACCAAGTAAATAATGCATGCTTCAACTTTGGGCTAAATATACATTAGTCTGATAGAGCGTAACAGCCACCAAGCCTGTTGTGCTAAGCAGTCCTGAGCTGTATATTTACTGGATCAATGGAGTGCTTAGAGCTTTGACACATAAATCAGTATTTACGTAAGTTTTTAAATTGCTATTAGAAGTAAAAGAGCATTGCTGTCCATATATTGCAATTATATGGAGTGAAACCTTCTCTCTTGTGCTGTTTGGTTTTTTTTCAGGGGTCCCCAGAGCCCTGATCAGCAAAGGCCTTTAAACACAACCGAGTGAGATGAAGTCAGTGTCTGAGCTTCACTCATTTCAGGCATGACTTCAACAGAATATGGAAGGTACTCCAAGGATCAAACATATTCCCTTGGTATCCTTTCAGAGCAGCTGACACAACCCAGGGCACCTGAATTATGTCTTGTTTTTGTATGAGAAGAAAAAGAAAATTTTTGTTTGATGCTGGCCAGCTCACTCAGGGGGATTGGAGTTGGAGGAGGCAGGTGATTTTGTCACGTCATTGATACAGAATAGGAGGTTCCTATGATTGTGGACATTCTTGGGAAAACTCTTAGGAATCTACATAATGGATGCTGGACTGAAATTCATTACTATTATGGCCACAAGTGGTCTTGCAGGCGAATCAGCTCATAAGATTTCTTCTTTCAGTCTTTTCTGTTGGTAGTAGGATGGTGGTTAGGTACAGCATTTTGTCTCTTCTTTTTCCAAAGACTTCAGATATACAATTTGGAGTACCAGATATCTGCAGCATTTTGAGTTTAAGCCAGATAAAACAAAAGCTGTCCCTAAATTTCAGGGGATATTGCCACTTATGAGATGATAATTCCAGCTTGTCCAATTTCTTCATTGGCTAGGATGTGGGAAAATTGACATAAGAAGAAACATGAAATCCAGCTCTGTTTGAGCTTGACTGTCAATGACAACACTCAACACTTCACAATTAACTCTAGGTCTCCAGAGTCCTGACTCTCATTTTCCATGTCAAGGAGTTGTTTTATTCTTCTTGTTCCAGACCCCAGTTGTGTTGATCGTGGCCTTTGTACACTACTCTGCTACAGCCATTTGAATAATTAATGTCTTATGCAAAGATTAGTACAATCTGCATAAATAAATAAGAAATTGTAATAAACAGCATGTCTGGCAGCAAAATATTGGTTTAAGAATTTTAATAATGATCATGATTTATTAATGCCCTTGTCAACATCTGTTGCTGAAAGCATTATGTATGCCTCAGTAGGATTTGCCTTTATTTGTTGAATGTAAGTCAGATAGACAACAATCATGTAATGAAACATATTATGGTTTCTGAATCCCATCTTTTTAATGACTAAGGGAGAACTTCCTTATGCCCTCTCTGAATCTGCTCTTCCTCTATAACTTTATTATTAGCAATGAAAAACCTCTCTAAATTAATTTCTCAATCTGTGTACTGTGTTCTTTCAGCTTCCATGGTCAGGCAAATCCAGCCCAACAAAGCTGATTTGGATATTTCAATGCCTGATTGTGAACTGAAGAGTAACATGCTATTTTTATATAAATATCTCCAAAGGAGCATTGAGCAGAGGTGGGAGAGCTCAGAAATGGATAAACATCAGTTTTCCTATTCAGCTAGTCCTATCACCATTTCTGGAGAAACTATTGATGTTGAAAGTGGACTGAAATGAGGAATGGAACATATTTATGCTATATATATCATGGTGCTCATTTAAGCAGGCTATTTTACAATCATGACTGATATTTGCATTTTTATTTGCATTTTCTTTGTATTTTCAGATGTCCTGTTATTTACCTGGATTTTCTCTTCAGGCATTTATTAGGTATCAACAAAGGAAAAACCCCAAGAAATACGAAACCCAAAGAATCACTGTTATTTTCACACATGGTAAGCAGGAGAAGCTAAATTCTGCAGAATTTAAATTCATTTTTTTTCTAATTTTCATTGCAAAAAATCCTTAAGTGCTTTAAGGTAGGGCTGACTGAAAATCAAATTTTTGCAGCCACTGTGGAAATTACACTTCTTAGAACTTTTGCAGTTATCTTCACTCCCCCATGAGATGCATCTCTTTAGGGTGTAAAAAAGTGCAGTGGCTGAAGTTTTAGAATCTCTGGATTCCCGTTCCCCCAAAAAACTGAAATTTCATGGTTTAATCATTGAACCTTAAGGCCTGAGAAAGAAATTCCTTGTCCCCTCCTGGGTTTAAGTACTCAAATATCTTGAGTGGGATGGAGTCCACCTCTCACCCATCCTGCCACTCTACTTTTCCTATCTGCTGTAGAGTACGTGTTCCCATCTTGTGTGCTGGGTCTTGGATATCCCATTTGAGTTAAACTAGATCCACTTTCCTGCCAATTAGACAAAGGAAGACCTTAACTTTTCCCTCCTGAACCAAGCACAGGTATGGAATCCACAGCACAGCAGTGAACAATATAATGAGTCTCAGAGAAGGTGGGAGCAAATATCCTTGGACACTTCTGCGTTTTCTCGAGGCAGAGTGCCCATAGGCTGATGGAAGTAGGATGAGCAGGAAACAGCAAATGGAAGGAGCCCTAAGAAAACTGATTTTCAGATGTCCAAATATCTTTCAAGCCTTTAGGATCTCAGCCTAGTGCTTTGAGACCAATATTAGAAGTTTGCTATCTTTCCAGACACATCAGCAATTAGCACCTTAGACTAGAAAATGCTGGATAAAGTGATCCATTAGTCTGTTAGTCAGAAGCCCTACAGCAAATCCAATGGACAGCTGAAGATTTTCCAATGCAGTAGAAGCCTGTTAAACAGATTGCACTGGTGTACAAAAATGTCATTTTCTTAAGAGCCTTATAACACAGATAAATAATGGCTTAAGGACAGAGGTGGCCTTTGCTGAACCTCATACATTCTCCTGATCTCTGTGAACCCTGCTCTCGAGAGGTTTGTTCCAGATATTTATACAGCACTTCTTTTTAGATAAACAATAACAAAAATTGGTCTTTCCTGGGGCACATCAACCCTCTTGTCACATTTATTTCTCTATATCTTTTGAAAGGTGTGTTTTGTTGGTTTTTTTTTGTTTGTTTTTTTTTTCAAAGGCATGTAATGAAATACCACTTGGTGTGATATCAGTGAGATCTAGTATTTTAACAGACAGTCCTTTAACCTCTTCATTTCTGTGTTGTACTTTACCTTTAGATCTCATGTGTGTTTAGACTCCTAACAAGTTTATACCTTTAACAGATATTTTTTTCTTAAGGAGACATCTTAATTGTAATGGCTAATTAAATTGTTAAAGATCTGCTTTTTTAAGCTGTTGGAAACTTGATTTTTGTGGTAAGGAGCAGCAGAAACAATCTTCAGAAAAAAAAGACATGAAGAACTGTACATATTTCAGGGAAGCATGATACAAAGAATGGCAAGCACTTTATCATTGCTATGCTACTCTTCTATTGCTGCTCTTGTTGAGGAGAGTCAGCATGCAATAAAGATATGGGAAAATACAACTGGGACTCAAATAAGGGTGATGACTTTCCAGTATCTCAGGGAAAAGCCACCAAGCACATGGAGCAGGGGGGAAGAGTTGCACTTTCAGTGTCACCAGGACAAATACAGCAACTACTGAAAAGAAAAGCAAAACAAGCAACAAGATTTAGCTCCCTTCATTGCNTTTTTTTTTTTTTAATAAAATCCCCAGCATAGAGATGAAATTGGAAAGATAAAATAGCAAAGCTTGTTCAGGTAACTTAAGAAAGTTTTAGAAAGCTTGGTAGGATTAGTAAACAATTTTTTACACGGCATTTCTACTTGCATTGTGTTGCAAGAGTTGCTAAGCAAAGTGCAAGATGTTTTATACTGTCATGTCAGATTTATGTGGTAAAATTTAATTTAGTGCTTGTCCATTTTAAACACTGGAACTATCAATTAAATGTCAAACTATACTTGACTTCAGTCCTAAATGGTTGTAAAAACATGATACAAATTTAGAATCATTTAGCCTTACTTCTCCTTTTCTCCCTGTCCCCCCTTGCTTTCACAGTAAAAATCATTATAAGAGGAGGAGCTAATTTTTTTTTTTCCTCTTGAAGTCTGGTGACTCACTGGGCTTTACATCACCAGTTAAACATTCTTCCCTTAAAAATCAATGGCTGGGGATTGAAGCCTTACTTCAGTCTGAAGAGTCTGAGACTGAAGTTTTAATTATGGCTTGAAGTAATGTAATTGTGGATTTTAATGGCTCATACATCTATCTCTTTGACAGGTCATCTGAGTTTGTTGAAAGTTTTGAAAGCAATGAAATCAATTTCTTGGGCAGTTAGTTACCAAAAAGAGAACACATTGATGCTAATTGGAATGTAGACATAACATCTCATACCTCTGTACTTTTGTGAGATGCTTTACATGTAGAGGATTCTCACCAGGAGCCTGCTAAGGAGAACGTAAGAGGAGGCTGCTGCCCCTTCTATTCAGTGATAGCTCATGTTCTGGATGCCTTGGTGAGCATACCAGCAAGAATGAGTGATAAATTCATCATTACCAGGCCTGGCTGTGGGGAGGGGGAGTCTGGAAAGATTTCTGAAGGTTGGGATACATTGGCTGACAGTTCACATCACCCTGCTCCAACATTCAGTGCACACTTATTCAATATCTGCAATAAGGCTGATGTTGGCTAGGGTTATTCTCAGAGACACTAAAATCCCTTCCACTTACTGCCCAGATAACTCTGCCATGCTGCAAGGGAAACCTCTGCCTATTAACATTCTTTTCAACAGGGATTTTGTGACTCATGTGAAACACAGAGCAACAGGAAACACAGCTTGGAAAGGAAGAGATTTATGTCTTCTACTATGACATAATCAGCATCTGCTGCAGATTTGTTCAGTTTTGTATAGTTGTTTCTGTTGTCAAAAGACTTGGAGTGAGCCTGTTCTCAAGAAATAGCACAAACCAGAAGGATTCAATCCATCTAGAATTATTCTCTTTTAACCAAGGAAGTACAATAAAAAAAGGAAATATATGTTACTGAAAATATTAAGCTACTTTTTTTAGAAGAAGAATATCATGAAAAAAACCCAAAGAAAACAGCAACAATAAAATGTTCTTTGCAAAAGACACGGAATAACAGTGTGTAAGCAATGAATAATGGCAGTCAGAAAAAAGGCTTCTCAAGTGAATATTTGATCAAGGAACACCACAGGTATTTCAAGAGAAAGGTAGTATTCATGTGAAATCCAGTAAAATAAATTTCAGCTTTAAAAAGGACTTCCTAATATGACAAAAATGGCTTAAGTGATTTCATTCTTCAATATTGATCCTTAAGAAAAGAAGGGTTTAACTCCCTGAAAAAAATAAACTCAGAAGCATTCATTGAAGTGGCATCACACCTGTAGTTAAGGACCAGCCCTGACTTCCCCAAACAAAGAGGGGATCAGAGGGAGAGTTAGATACTACAGTGCTCTTTGCTGCCCTCATCGGGGTAATTTTGCTTGACAAGATGTTCACTGTCCTTTAGGACAAAATGTTATGTGATTGAACAAAGAGAAACTGTCAGCAAAATTTGCCAGTGCAAGGCTGATTTGACAGCAAAAACACAGGGAAGTTGTGTGACTATTTCAATGTACCACAGTGTTCAAAAATGAAGCCAGAGAGAGACCCAAAATCTCTTTAATTCTGCTTCCCCTGGACACCAAAGTCACAAGGCAGCATCTGCCAGCCGTGGCAGATAAAGGAGCTGGTGTCATTTTAGCTGCCCCTCATTCTGGACATATCAACTGCTTCCACATCAGGCAAAATCGCCTGACACATGGTCACTGCTGTCAGTGACTTTCTGATGTCAGATCAATAGCACAGCACTGCCTGGCAGTGACAGCTCAATTAGAGAAGAATTCTGACATAAAATTTCAGAGGCAAACCCAAATCCTGCAGTAGAGTGTCACAGGAATGACCCTTTAAAGAATTAAATGGTGTTTGTCAAAGATAGTTCAGATTTTTCTAAGATTAGCTCCTAGCAGCTGATTTATATGGTGCCAGGAAACTGTGACAATCTAGAAACTATTGAAATTTGTTTCTCTTTTTGCTTCACAAACTCCCCTTCGTCATTTTTGAGCTTTCAGTTGCATTGGACAAACTCTATCAGATAACTAGAGGCAAAACAATCTCTATTCTATTCTGTTAAATAAAAATCTGACCTCTGGTGTGACACTACTTTAGAATGCTTGACTGCATCATTACAGAGATAAGCATTTCTGTTGTAAATTCAGTAATTCTCTCTTAACAGGTAATTATACAAATATGCATGTATATGTACAATATAATCTTTTCATGGCTGCATGCCAATTTTATAAACAAACAGGTCTTTGCAATAACTGTGCTGGAAAAGCCTGTACTTTCAGAAGTGGAAGTTAGAAGTCAAATGACAATTCCAGGCCTTTTGATCCAGCAGCATCACTGTGTTCCAGTATTACAGTCTTGGAAGATTCAAAGTTCAAACTTACATCAGTTCCAAACAGATGCACTTATATATGATATAAAAAGAAAATGGACAGTCACTACAGTCCACTGGAGCAGTCACAATTTAGACTTCACTGGACAATGTCATTTCTCAGATTGTTTGTAAACTTGACTGAAATCCCACATCCTTATGGAAAGGGAGTTTAAATTCACCTGCCACTCCTATGTTCACACCTGACTGGTGGTGACAAGGAGACAAGGTGAAATTTCAGGGGTCTCTAATGAAATGCCACACTGTGCTCTCAAACACAAAATGTAGGATTTCCCTTTCCAAAAGCAGAAAAAACTGGTCTGATCTTTCATCAGCTCTGTGATTTCTTCTCCAAATTTAGACTGCAAGGAATATATGATTTAATGTTTGAATAAATCCCAGGCACAAAAATTTATTTCTTGCCTGCAGTATCAATTTCTCTTCAGACACCTTTCTGTACTCATTTTTGCCTTGGCTGGCAAAGAACAAAACCTCTATCAGGACAGAGACTGGAGAGCAAAAGTAAGATGAAGAAGCAACTTTCACAGTCCCTGGGTGGCCATGTTTTCATTGTCTTGGTCTGTGCTAACAAAAGTCAGCCCAATCTTATTTACTTTTTCTAGTGATAAACAAGACGTTGAATTGCAAATCATATTTACAGTGTACAAATCAGATTTGGTACTACTGCATCACCTGGAAACTGACCCCAAATTTCCTCCTGTGCTGAGCACAGGATGTTAACAATTCCCACCAGAGGCTGCTCCTTCTGATGTGCAACTCCAGAGACATCTCTGCAGAGGGAAACTCTATATAGCATTGCAAAATGAAGCTCTTTACCCTGGTAACCCAGGAAAAATTCCTGATAACAGCAAACACTTTGGAGAAGACCCCGGGGAAACCTAAGGCCAGTAAATTCTTCTATCTAGGGACAGGAAAGTAATGAAAGGCGGGAAAATCAGTCACCCTTGTGAATACAGCAGTCGTTTTTGATGTCTTGATGAGAAGCCTGTCTGGGAAGATACAAGACATGCTAAGATGGAGCAGAACATAAGTCGTGTCTCAGGGGCTGTGTGGACTCTGCTGTGGATCCCCAGCATGACATTGGACAGGTCTGATTGAGAGTTCTTACAGAAGAAATGGTGCCCAGTGGGAAGTGTCCAGGGTATAACAATCTTTCTGTTTAAAAATTACAGTGATCTTGCAGTGCTATACTTTTCTGCACTCTGGGTTAGAGGACTGGCAGGCTGGGTTATGAGGTTGTGGCACTACTTGGGGAGCTCTGGCACCTGAACAGAACAAGAAAACTCTTAGAATAACAAGGAAGATGCACCACCTGTGAAACTTTGGTGAATTTGCAGTGTTTTTACAGAGGTATGGACATTGAAATGGAACTGTTTTTGCAGCTAGAATATATAGAGGAAGAAGAGCTGGTAGCTACAGTTTGTGCAATATACAAACAAACTTGCCAGTTAATCACACACAGCCTGTTAAATCCACTTCCTAACAGATTAGAAGTTTCATGCTAAGGACTCTGCCATTATAATGCTGCATAGAAGACTCCTGAAACGTTTCAAAGGCCAAGCAAGAGATTAGCATCAATATCAAAGCAGAGTGGCTCATTTAGTCTAATGTTATTGATTTTAAATACCATCTCTTCTTTGAAAGACAGCAACTTCTAAAAGAAAAGTAACAATAAAAATAAGAAAAGAAAACCCTCATTCAAAAGCAAATCACAACATGACAATTGTAAAGAAAATGTAAAGACCATATTTCAGATTTTCCAAGAGGCTTTGGAGAAATGCTGCCCATGATTTTGCATCTAAATACACTTTGAATCAAAGTTTTTCATCAGCCAGCCATACAGCATATTTCTAAAAGTCCAGATGAATAGAAATGCTTCCTTGTTTGTCAGCTATAGTAACACATAATGATGGTATCCATCACATAATGATGGTATTTACCAGCTTGAATATTTGAAAAATGCACCTACATTGACTTCACATCTCCAAAAATTCTCAGTCAGACACATTCGACTCTCCTTTTACTGAGATGAGGTGAAACTGAGTCTTTGAAGTCAGAGGTTTACTGCCCACATGCGAATTTCCACTGCTAGGAGAAATTTCCTTTATAAATTCCTCCTCATAGAACAGGTTTTTGAGCACTAGGCCTATGGAAGTTGAAAGTCAAGTGTTTTTTGAGTGTACCACAGGCAGTGTCTTGGCCATGCTTTCACAGTCTGTAATATTAATATTTTTTTCATGGTGGAATGGGAAGACACCAGCACCAGATGTACTAGTCCAGAATAACATTCTGGTAGGTACAACACTTCCAGTAGAGCACCAATGTTATATATTGATTACACAGTGGCCATGGCCACTGCTTTATTTACTTTTCCATGAAAAGTTACTGTATGACTGCAGCACACACTAGTGTGGAGAGATATTTGCCTCAGGATTTGGAAATCAACACAAATTTCAGCTGTGTTTAGGCCAGCTGAAAATGCTAAATCTACAACAGACAGGGGACCCTTCCAAAAACACCTGACAGAAGCAGGAGAGGGTATCAAGAGAAAGTGGAGACCAAGGAGTCCTCCTGAAATGAGCCTCAAAGAGACCTTTGCTTCTGTGCACAACAAAGGAGGGCAGATGGACAAATGGAAATAACTGTTCATAAATATTTTCAGTGAAATAAAAGCACTGCTTGTCAGTTCTCTGCCCATCAATCATAATGAAAGATGCTTCTACCTGATGTTCTTTGGGGACACAGTGTAATCTACAAGAAAATATTCTAGGCGAGAATTTTGTAGATCTCCCTGTTCTTCCTGTCTCAGCATCCCGTTTTTTATTCCAATGTCTTCATTTCCTTTTAGGCTACTGGCCATTTCTGATAGGCAGCTTTGAGATAATCAGGTGGGACTCACTTCAGAACAACAAAAATTGAGATGTGAGTAGTGCCAGTCTTTACCACTGATCTATCTTTTCCTCTAATCTAAGATAAGCTACTATAGAACAAGGAAGATCTGTTAGATTCAATCCTCATTTGCTCTGGCCATTTTGGCAAAAGAGACTGCCACCTAGAGTAAATTATCTGGATTTTTGGAAATGTGCATATGAGACTTGCAGCTGCTTGTGCACCTTCTCATTACATTTGATACATGTAAGCATGGCTTTCCTGTCCCATCTTTTTCTAGAAGCTCCCAGGGTTTATAACTGTTCCTGCCAACATGAAAATGAAAATGAAAATGAAAATAATAATAAATTAAATCCAGACTGATGCTCAAGGTGCAGTTCACATATTCAAGGTTAAAGTGATTAGACATTTCTATATAGCTATCTTTCCCTGGGAACATCTGTGCAACCCCAAGTACTTTCAAACCATGATTGTTCTGCAAAAATCAATGCTTGCAAACGTCTTAAGACGTTTGTAAACTCAAGTACTATTGCAAAACAGAACCAAAAACATTGCTTTTTTGCCAGCAAAAGATTAAAAGGAACAGTTTTGAGTGGCAAAGGACAAAAGGACAATTATTCCTTCTCTGTTCTTTTTAACAAGGCTGTCATGTCCGGTACACATATGCACGCATAAATACTAATAAACTTACAAATAAATGTTTTATTCAAATATTTGACTGTGATCTGTGATTAACTCATAGAGTGTTAATGCTTTCCACATGAATTTAACATTACTTGCTTGGACTAAATATAGTGTCCTTAAATATTATTTTTCAATTCTCCTTACACTTCCCAGGAACTCTGCCCTTAATATCACTGCATATATAAAAATTTACAATGAAAATTTATGGGTAAGAATTCCAAGGATCCTGCTAAATAAGAAGATACATTTTAGTTAAAGAACTTAAATGGATCTCTGAAAGACTGGAGCCAATCTTTTCTTCTTTTTTTTTTTTTGTTAAGTTTTCAATAAAGAAATATTATCCCTCAATAAAAACTGCCTCACTCTGGGGCTCATGTTACTCTGTCAGTCATTCTTCAGAGACAAAGCAAAAGTTTCTTACATGATATTTGAAAATGAAAAATAGACATTTTTCAGTCCAAAGGGAGCCAAAAAATACATGTATTTGTGCAAATCTATGTTACTCTAATATGTTTGCAGTAGTTCCAGTAGGAAAGAATACTATGTGAACAGAATTTTTATGAAGGCAGCTACATGTGAAAAACCATTTGTGCTGAGGTTTTGATTAAAGGTAAAGAGAAAAAGTATCTAGAAATAATAATAACAATAAAAAATAAAAAGACAAAGATACCTTGCTCAAGAGGAGATTCCTGCTTACTTCTCTGATATCAAGGAATAGACCAACCCAATATTATTACCTAAAACAACAGAGAATTCACATTCTTATCTAGGTGGGCAACTGTTATTTGACTGGTTCAAGTTGCAGCTAAACGTAGAATTGCTCCTGGCAAAAAAGTCATTAAGACAGTTAGGGCTGACAGTTGTACAGATGCCTACAGGCACTCCTGCATTATCAAGCTTTAATGGAGATGTTCATGATATATGCTGAGTGTTTGCTGCATGGGCTGCACACTGAGTCAGGAGAGGAACAAGAGGGTTTTCCATAACCCTAAGGTTATGTGTTGATGATCTTGCAGTTATAGACTGAAAAAGTGCCTTCGACTCAGTTTAATGACCCTCTTGGTTTAATAAGGCAGCATATCATCGTTTGCAGACATGAAACATCTGTTACCATCACATATTGGAGATTTTGTAGTGGTAAAGAAATAAAGAAGCAGATGGGTTCCCTAATGTCAGTGGTGTTAGTGTTTATTTAGAGATCACATATTGAATCTCAGGCACTCTTTGTTTTGGTCCCACTTCCAGCAGCAGGGTTTAGCACTGCTAATTTCAACTACACAAAGCCTTTTTGATGGCCAGATTATTGATACACCCCTGAACTGGTATGGCAACAAAAAAAGCTAATTTGAAGGAAGGAGGTTTTATTTTGGGGAAGTTGACACCTGTATTTAGTATGGAAATGTTAATTTTACAGCAGTTTACAGCACATATCCAAAACAATTCCAGTCTGACTTCCAAGGTACCAGTAGCCATGACAGGGCTGAAAGCTTGATCAAACTTTTGACTCCACATTAAAAACCCCAAAGGGTTTGTCTGCTGGTGATGTGACACCAGCTCCCAAACTGTATGGAACAGGGAAAGTTCAGGTATACCTGTGTGTGAGGCAAAATTATCTCCAAGATTAAGATCACTATTCCAGATGATATTAGCTTTTATCTTTATGATATTTTTCAGAAAAAAAAATTATGGTTAATTTTTCCTGAAAAAGTCTGATTTTCCTTAAATTTTGAGTCTTTCTCTATGATTAAACTCTTCACCTTGTACTTTGCTATCCTCTACCTAAATTTAACACCTGTTAAATAGCTGAGATTCTCCTTGTGCTCATTTCTTTGCTTGTCAGAAATTTAAGACTTGAATGTCATGATCACTGAGTCACCACACCAGCTGAGATCAGATCCCTCATAATTTATCAGCTATGCAAATAAACTTATTTTACTTCATTATGCGGCAGGAATTTGAAGAGAAAGTGCCTCCAGATGACTGCAATTATATTGCCACCAAGCAGAGTAACTTGGGATTGTATGCTGGAGTTGGAGTTTACCTTTGCATCTTCCATCAGCAAAAGCAAAATTACATTTACTAACTCCATTTAAAAGCAATCTTATCTCTCACTGTTCTCCTTTTTGGGGTTTAGCTCCATCAGAATTATTGTTAGTTATCAAATTCTTGGCTGCATCTCACACTTCTAATTAAATTTGAGGCCTCTCTTGTCTGGAAACCAGCAGAGAATAGTTAAATGGGGCTTCTATAGTGACTGATGCAAAACAGTTGTATTCATGATGAAATACAATTAAAATTTTAATATATCTTATCTGCTACAGGCAGTGATCCAGTTGGAACAAGTCAGTTGCTGCTGCTGAGTATGTCCTTGTAAACAGGGAGTCAGGAAAGTGACTTTGTCTCTGCTGAATTGTGAATTGTGTTGCTTTTCTTAAAAAAGGACAAAAAAAAAAAAA
>WEIU01002526.1:79161-93327 GCA_013389925.1 Aegithalos caudatus | reverse complement strand
AAAAAAAAAAAAAAAGAGAGAAAGGTCCAAGGTCCAAGATGTATAACTTTATATATTTTAATTCTGTGCACCAGAATAATTTTGAGGTTTTTTCTTTTCAATCTGTGAGGACAAACTGATTTATGCCACTTGAATTTCTGTCCCACAAACTGTTGGAACAACAATCAGACATTTGTTTCCAAGTCAGACAAAGGCTGTTGTGTTATGCATACTCATATACAATATATTTGCCAGGTTTAGAGAAGAGAAATCAACACAAATCAAAGCAGCAGCTACAAAAAATTACAATGTGCTTTTTCAGTCAATGTGCCTGAGTCCATTCTCAGCAAACAGGAGAAGGTGGTTGATTATATAGGAGGAATTAATCATAACCACAAGTATGTATCTTTTATAGTGTGTGATATTTGACAGTGGCTAAATAGATTTCTAAGCCTTCACCAAATGAAGTATGAACAGAATATCCTATGGAGAGCTTGAAAATTCTAGAGGAAATTAATTAAATGTGTTTGTATTTCCCACTGAATCAATCCACACACTTTCTCTCTCCTGTATCTGTATTTTTTTAATGGTTACCTTAAGGAGACCTATAGCCATTCTTGAGAAATGAGGAAGAAATTCTCTTAAAAATGCAGGAGTGCCCTTTTCTGTAAATGTGGTAGGAGTGGATAACTGTATGAAACTTCTTTGCAATCTCTCTTGGAGCATTTAAAAGAATATCAATGACATTGAGTTGAAGCCATCTGCTTAAAAGTTAGATATCTAGGCTAAGGAAATCTTGCATATACCACTTATGTAGTCAGTAAAGTGTTTAGCATCATCAACAAGAGATTGATTCCCCCCTACGTTAGATACTTAAAGCAAATGGGAAAAATGACCCTCTGGAGATGCTTGTGTTTTGCTGTGGATAGCAGTGCAGCCTAAGCATCTGACTTTTAGCTAAGTGATAAATTCACCCATACTACATAGAAGCCAGTGTAAAAAATTCCCTGTTTATGCTTACAATCCACAGTTTCATCATTCATTGCAACCGAGGGATAGCTATCAAACACCCATGGGAAATGTAAGCCTCTAAGGGGATGGATTTGCAGGACTCAAATTGTCCCAGAATGTGAGAGACAAGATAGGCACTGTCACTGGGCTGAGCAGTGCTCCTCACCTTTCCCACAGCAGGTGCTGGAATGGGCAGTGCTCCTTGGGGGAAAATCCTTTGCCATCCCCTCTCCATCCACCCATCCATCCCTGCTCTCCTTCCTCACAGGAGCTCCACCCTTATGGCCACTGAAGGCAGACTGGGATTTGGGATATGAATTCTCAGCTTGAGGCAAATGTTTGGTGCCTCAGCACTCAGACAATCAAGGGAAAACATTCCCTGGCAGTTCTCTCAGTACAGGCTGATTTTAGTGAGAAACAGGCAGCTTTGATTCTAAGTGTCTGGGGTGAGAATAGAATCCTTAACTTGGCTTTTGTAATCCATAACAAAGGCTACAAAATATCTTTTTTTTGAACTGAGGATGGGTCCAGCCTAAAGCTCATCTTCTGGATTGTGAGTCATGAACTTGAATAAAAACCAGTGTCCTTTTGGTTGCTGTGGCTCCTTCCACATCCACCTCCTTAACATTCTGTGCTGAGAAAGTGTTGTCTTCACTCTGTCAAAAAGAACAACATTCCCTTTCCCAGACCTTCCCTGTTACATCCCTGCAGATTTGTTAGTTAAAGCTGTAAAGGAATGGTTTCATTAGGCTCACAGCAGTGTCTCTAAAAGTGTTTATAAATCCCTGTTAAGGCTTTTGTGAGATGTCAGCATGGGCCATGGGGAGAAGAGAGGGGGAAAAATGAGATGGAGCACTTGGTGGGACAACTGGGTGAGGAGTTGGTGGAAACTCCCACTCCTGTGTTCCCTGAACTGCTGCCTGGGGTGCCAGCCTAGGTACCATGGCAGCTGCCATTGTCCTATACCCCTAAAATTACACTCTGTATTCATCTTCCTTAATATTTCACACAGACTGAACCTAGAGATGAGTTCCAGTGGCTAATTCTGGCTGCTGTTAAACCTCTTTATTCTGAACATGAATAAAGTCAGCTACTGAAATTTTTATCAGAAGCTGGTCTTGCAGCTGGCAACACCCTCCCTGTGCTTCTATTACTAAAACCCATCAACCAGGATTTATATTACAGCCATAACATTTGTTTCAGTACACTTACATTTGTTACAGTAGGTTTCAGGCAGAGAGCACATGAATTAACTATTTCCAGTGACTCTGACAGATGTACAAAATACAGACACCACACACAAAGCACAAACAAATCTAATCACGATTTTTTCACCATTACAACTATTCATAGAGGAATAGGATGGATAGACTCCACAGAAATGAAATAGCATCTCTCAGCTTTGTGTAAGCCCTACACACTGCAGTAGTATCACTTATTAGAAATGATCCTTATGATGGTGCTTGATGAATGTGCTTCAAGCTGGTTTTATTTTTGAACCCTGACTCAGGAAAAAAAGTTTCCAGAAACAGTTTGGCTATAGAAACTGTTCAAAACAAAACAAAACAAAACAAAACAAAACAAAACAAAACAAAACAAAACATCCAAAAACCAAACCAAACAACCCCCCCCCCCAAAAAAAAGCACCAAAAAGCTCCAAGAAAAACAAAATTATGCTCAAGTTCTAGATTTACACAGAAATAGATTTAGAGGATTGCATTTTTTCCCAATCACATTTAATTTTATTCTGAAGGATAAGGGTAGAAAGAGAGAAAAGGCTTTCAAATTTATGTGAGTCAGGTGACAATTCATCTATTTTATCATGTCCATGGCTGTATCCTCACCTGATACTAGACTGACCCACAAAAGCAGCTGCTTTTTTATTTATTAAAACAATTTTTTAAAAATCATCCCAATAAAACATTTTCTTCTAAATATTTCAGAGTCTGGAAATGTTTCCATCTTACTGTGTTAAAAAAAATGCAAGTCACTGTCAAAATTTAAAAAATTATTTGGACAGAATAATCCTTACAAATTCTTGTTTCTGAAATGTAAAGCCAGCAAATTTTGACTCCATAATCTTCCTTTAAAAAAGTGTCAAATGGCTTTTTGTTTTGAAAAAGATGTTTTTTACTGGATTTAGATTTTTCAAGAATCAAAAATATTGATTATGTTATTCTTTCCTAACCCTCAGACAAGATGACAACTTACTTGTTGAGCCCTGGATGAATGATTGTGATTCCTATCAGAGCCACAGAGCCCACATTTCACAGGACATTCTTGTATCCTGCTCTGGTTTTGGGGACACATAGGGCAGAACCCATCACTCTCTGGTTTACTGGGAAGAGTTACATGCACAGAATATTAATTTAATTTATGCACGTTAATCTGCACCAGACAGAGAGGAAGCAGAATACTGCCATCTCCCACCTGATAAGGCAAGGTGATTTACACAGATCCAGGGAATAAAGGCAAACTTTAGAGATTATACAGGAGAACCTCCTTGTGGTTCTTTGGGTGTTCCAAAGACAATTCAGTAACACCCAAAATGCATTTTCCCAGACTTCAAAGCAATGCCGAAATGTAAATATGTTATCTCACCAAATAATAATAACTGAGCATGAATCTTCATAAGCCAGTGGTCATCTCTTAGCTATGTGTGTACAAATAAAAACATAATCCCATTGTTAATATATTCTTACATTGTAATTGTGTTAGTGAAAACATGTAACCTTGGTTGCTTTTCTGACTGAAAAATTTTTTACATTTCCTAATATCTAATGCATGTTTTTAACTGTGATTGAGGGGCTGGATGGAAGTAATATAAAGCTTCAGGGAAGCCTCTTGATCAAGTCTTAAAATGAATGGATCATTCCTTGAGGAATAAAGAAAAAAAGTCACTTGAAATTTTCCTTTGTCCTCTAAGGATGCATCACCTTAACAGCAACACCGTCTCTGTTCCAACAATTATTTCAAATTGCAATGAAGGAGAAGAATCAAGCTAAACACATAAAATTAGATTATTTCAGCCTAGATGTATTTTTTTGTCTCCAGGAGATCTGAAAAAAAATCAGAAGTATTTTGATTATTGAGCTCAAAGTTGATTGGCATTTTTTGTGGTGCACAGCTACAGGTTGAAGATTCACAAACAGGAGCTGACTTCTGAGAAGTGAAAGTTAGTGGAAAACAAACTTGCAAAGAGCAACCAAAAAACCCCCAAACCATGCAGGAACAAAACCTAAACCCTCCTGTGACAGATAACAGGCTGTGGCTAAACCCTGCTGAGCTCATTTTCAGTTTTGCTTCACAGACCTTGATTCAGATCACAGCACTTCAGGGACCTCAGGAGGTATTGATTGGGGAAGTTTTTGGAAGCCACGAAGTTTGTCTTGGACTCTTGGGAGGAAGAGAACTGAGTCAATAGAGAATCCTCACTGGAGGAGTGGAATAAAGCACATGGAGTTAGCACGAGCAGCTGTTGCCTTCTTGCAGGCAGGAGCTGTGTGACAAGGAAGGATTTATAGAAATGAAAGTAAGTAAGGGAAGAAAGAACTAATGATGCAGATTATCAAGAGTATTATACTGAAATCTTGGTTAGAAGGATGTGAATGTGCCAGTTGCAGTGTGGTGATTTCTCCAAGACTCTGTCTGAAGCTGTCTTTAGATCTGAGCAGAAGCATTCAAACCCCTTGGCATCCTAATGAGAACCTGTTTTCTCTGGAAAACTTTCTTAAGAAAACTGTTTTCCAAACCAGAAAATTTCCTTAACTTTTTTCACATCCATTGCAACAGTTAAACCATTTTCCTATACTATTCAGAAAATTGTATTTTCAAACAGAGAACCAGGATATGCAAAGTAGACAAAATTTAAGGCATAAACATTTGGTTTGGATTCTTTCAGATTTTGGCAGTAGTCAGGTTGGTTTTTAGCTGGTGTTAGGGCTTGAACCAGAGCTTGATATCTACTGCAGTGGTCTGTATGAAACCTTTGGAAACTTGGGTCGTGGGGTCATGTGTGGGCTCCAGGGTTTAGGTCTAAGTGATTTAGTGTCACTAGACAGAGATGTGATCCTGGAGAAAGGAGCTGTGGTAGATTCCTACTTAACTTGCAGGGTTTTCTACCTCCTTACTACATCTTTGAAGCTTGCCTCAGTAAAGCTGCAAAAACTTTAGTTAACAGCTCCCTTTGTCCCCCCTCTTGATTCTTCCTTGTTTCTCTGACTGGATTCCTGAAACAGAGGGGAATAATCCTGTCTGCTGACTCCCAAAAAGGATGCAGGGGGTCAAGCCCTGGGGACAGGGTCTCATGAGTTTGTGTCTGGTCTCTTTCTACTTAAAGCAACTCACAAATGCAACTCACAAATCTACATGTGTTAATACTTTAAAATTACGTTTGGAGATGCATCAGTGAATTCTAGCAGAAAAAAATGCAAATAAATGTAGATCTGTGTTATTATCAGCTTCATCAAAGCAAACAGGCAGCAGAAGGGCCATTATTAGACTTTGATAAGAGTGCATATTGAATGATTTCCCTAAGGAATTCAGTAAAACTCATCTCATTCTATTTCCTTTTATATAATAATATCAATTGTTTCACACAGAAACACCTGCAACCGGTGTCATCTGACCTCTTTATTAATTTATTTTATTTCTTGAAGGGGAAAAATGCAAGAACTGTTCTTTTTAAGTACTATATTGTAATTTCAAAATGTGAGAAAGTGTCTGGAATAAAGGTATTCAGACAGAAGCTGAGGAAAGTACTGTCACAAATGAATAATCCTGAATTAATAAAGTAATGTCTCTGCAAAGAAAATGCTTTTGTGTCACAGATGAAGAAGAGACTAAAAAAAAGTGAAGCAGGAGAAGAGAATGCTGAAGAGCAAGAATTTCTTTCCTGAGAACAAATAAAATGAGGGAATTTGGTATGAATAAGTAACTTCCACATCTTATAATATGCCAGCAGCATTTGGCAAGTAATCAAAGTTGATTTTCATTTTTTCATGCCTTTCCATTCAAAGGCATCATCAGAATTATTAGTTTTTGTAATACCTATATATATACATAAAGCTGAGACATGTTTATAACTCTATTTCAGTGCTGTAAAAACTTCTCTTGAATAATACTGTACAAGGTCACCCACAAAAAAAAATAATTCCTAGAAACAATCAGATCCCTGATGTAAAAGAAATTCTGCATGCATTTTATAGCTGATATTAAGCTGATATTATCAGCTTTGTAGAAAATATTCTTGTCAAGGAATCTATTCTTACAGTGAATGTTTGTCTCCATGCAGGGTTTGTGAGGAATTGCAAGGAACCATTTGCTGTGAGTAACAGTGATTCAGTGCAGCCCTGTGCTTGTGATTTACCTTTCTACTCCTGTGCAACCCTGCCAGACTCTTGGTGTAGTTGGTTGCAGGACTTTTAGTAAACAGTGCTTGGACTGTGTTAAAATCATTAAGCATAATTGGTAATATAACCACTAGCAGTTGCATCTAAAGATAAAAGTGCTAAGATTTGATAAGTCTTTGTTTTATTATATTGAGAAAATTTTGGGAGGAGCTTGGGCCTGCAGAACAGAGAGGTGGAAAGACATCACAGAGCCCAAGACTCTTCCACATCCTAATATTTGATTCTACGTGAGAAATTTATGACTATTTCACCTTAAGGCTGGTGGACCCTCTTACCTTTTTCTCCCTGACCAAAATCACCCCAACCAAAATCCGATCTACAGCCTCAGACCATTAACAGACAAAAAGTTCCTCTAATTTTGAGTTACTCAAGACAGATTGCATATATCTGTATAGGAGTGTATCTTCCTTAGTTCAAATACTCCTTTTGTTCTGAGACAGAGGTGACCTGTGACTGCTCTTGGTACTGTCAGAGAACAAAACAAAGGGAAATGGTCACAAACCACACCCAGAGAGGTTTGGGCTGGACATTAGGAAAGAATTTCCCGAGTTTATTGGCCACCAGGGAAGGTGTGGCATCCCCATCCCAACAGTTTGATAAGATTTGTTTTTACAGAGCTGTGGTTGACCTGAGCTACTTGAGGTTGAGGGTACACACTCAAGAGGATCCCAGGCAATGCCTTCCTGCAAATGAGTCTGTGACTGCTCCCAAATGTTTAATTCAGCAAAATTATTCTACTTCCTCTTGGGCTTTGTTCCATCAGATGAAACAAAATTAGCTTAGTGGATGTACTGTCTTTACAACCCCCTTTTTCACAACTACTTCTGAATTTGTTTGCTCAGTTCCCTTCTCTATCAGTAGTCCAGTGTAAATGATGTTTCTAGGAAACAGCTGGCAAAAGGCTGTTCCTTTTTCTCCAATGTCCTTTCCAGAGACATTAAATATTTTCTCTTGGAGGAATCTGTATATATCCAAATAAATATTTGTGTTTTTCTTGGTCACATCACCCAAGTGGCTCTTGCTCCTCCTATTGTTGACTTATTTATCTAAATATTACTTTTCCTCTGCCATTTTCTAAAAAAGGATTCAAGAATAAATAGGACTTATTTTCTATAAGGGTATTGACTATACTTTCCAGGAAGAAGTATTTGAACTTTAATTATCTGATTTTAATTAATATAGATCTTAAAGTCATCTCATTCATACTAGTAATATTCAGATTTTCTTTAGTTTTTTCCAGTTCCTCTAACTCTATGTCATAGCAAATTTCATAAGCACAGCCTCTCTGTTACATTTCTGAAGAAATATCATCCTGGAGCCAGTTCTAGGGAATTCCAAAAATAACTTCCCTTCAGCTAAATATTTCTTATTTTAACATATGCCATTGTAATCCCTTCTCTAATCATGACTTGCCTTGTAGTTATTCTACCAATAATGATTTTCTACAGAGTAACAGCTATATTCCCATGCTGCACCATATCAAATGCAGCTCTGGAGTCTGAATAGGTTATTTCCCTTACCTGAAAGAAAAGAATGGTTCCTTATCAACAGAAGAATTAAGCCCTAATAAAAGACAGCAGTTTCCCTTACTGAGAATTGAAACTATGATTGTCTAAACACAGGAATATGGTGCCCCTGAAGGTATCCTATGGTATCATGTCTGGTCACCAGCTTCTGTTGTAGAATGTCACTGCCCTTCTGTGAGTCCTGTGTCATATCTGCCAAACCTGAGTGCCTGCCCTGGACAGCCCAGGTCACCTCAAAGGGCTCTGCATTCACCCAGAGCACCAAACTGAACCATCACTCTCCTTGTAAACTCTGTGCCTTTTACAGCACATATTTATGGGGGCTGTTTGTTTTTCTGGCTGCTCAGTGATGTCCCCAGAATGACAGCTCCTCTTGGGAAAGAGCTGGAAAGGACTTTATCCTAGGTGAGAGCTAATGTCTGACCTTCCAGCCTAGTCAATAAAGAACCTGTTTTGGATACTACAGAGCTGCTCATTTAGCCCACCAGCCCCTGTCTGGTTTAGATTTGGAGTCTCCACAGACTGCAGCAGCTTTTTAAATACCTTGCCCCAGAGTAGGCATCCAGATGTGGATATCTCTACTTAAATCTCTTGATCTAGCATAGATTCCCATCCTAAATTTCTGCTGCCTGGAAATGAAGTGCTGAATGCCTGGACACCTCCTTCCATTCCTGTGTGTCTATTCATTCCCCAGCAGAGCATTTGAATAGCTCAGTGCCTCTCTCCAGTGTGGTTCTAAGTGACTTGTCTGATGAAGCATCCAGCTCAGGAGACTGCTGCATCCTCTAATGGATCCCAGTTAGGCCCTTGCTCACAGTACCTAACTCACATTTTGCTTTGATCAGTGTCAGTCCATTAAACCCATCTATCAGAGATCCCTATGCTCAGCTTTATGACTATTGGGGATTATTAGAATATGACCATAACCAAAGAGACATGCCTGCTCCTCTGGGCAATGATGTCATGGTCATTTTCTGCTCTGACACATCTTGCTTGTCAAAGTGAACCAGCAAGAATTTAAAGGAAGGTAAATTAACTACAGTGTTGTCTTGTACTGTGAATTCATCCACTTGTGGTGCTTTGGCTGAGCAGCTGCACTGCTCAGCTGCAGCCAACTAAATGAGACCTTTTACTGATGCAGCATTCTTAAAGTCATTTGGCCCATTGTTCATTATGTGCTTTTTAAAATTGTTATAGTAGATTAACTAACTAATGGTGGCTGGGCAGGAACATTCATCCTGGGTAGGTTATTGCAGGAGCTGAATTTTTGCTTCTGCTATTGGGAGCAGCTGGTTCTGGTCATGGTTGGTGAGAGAGGACTGGGCCATTGGGCAGATCCAGATTAGGAATGCAAGTGTGGCAAAGGTTTTGTAAATACAGAATGCAAATGCAAACATAACGACCTCAGAAAAATGTGATTTCTCTGTGATATATAATGGCATGAAACATCCCACATCCCTTAAAATTCATGGCATAAGAACATCTGAGCCAGAGCTGTCCTGGAAAATAATAACTTTTAAAATTAATTTCATGTTAATTGTTTGATAGATCATGTAAAAAATTTCTGTGCATTAAAAATTATTATAAAAAATGTTTTTGAGGTATTTAAGTGTCAGAGAATAAACATTGTGCTTTCCTGAGGATATTTTGAAGTATTTTTACCTCTCCTCCCCTTTCACTTCCCTCCCTTCCATCTGCCAAGTAAGGGGAAGAGCAGAAGCAAAAGGAGAAATTTAGAGTAATATTAAAATTTAGTCATATAAAGAGCATCTCAGCTTCAGAAAAGTAACTTTTTTTCCTCCATAAACTAGAACACAATTTACAGACACAGCAGAAAAAAAATAATTAAGAAAATCATACAAAATTAAACCAAGCCAAATCCACAACATTTTAATGAGAAGTCTCTATTAAAAGAGGATAAAGACTAAGTCAAGTATCTATATACAACATAAATAATATTGGAGCATGTAAAGAAGCATTATAGTTAAGGCTGGTTGCATATTGATTTCCTCTGGTATGTATTTTAGATCTAATTTCCCATGGAATCAGATTTTTTAGTCCTTTAAATCTAGGGATAAATGATAAAACACTGAAGGATTAGGTGAAAGCATTCATGCAACAGAGATCTCCTTTTCAAGCCTTTCTCTCCACCCCTCTTAGAGAGAAAAAGTTCCCCATCTGAGAAGGTGGAGGTTTTTGAAACACAGGAGGCAGTATCTATGCATCAGCCTTTTTGTCTGTCTGTCTGTCTGTCCATCTCTTTGTAAGTCTCTGTCACACTCACACGTGGGTGCCAGCAGGGGGAGGAGGGCTGGCAGACAGCCAGTGAGCACACAGGGGACACCAGCCTTGTGTCACACTTGGGGACACTAAAACCCTGCTCAGGAACAATGAAACAAATGGAAGTTCACCCCTAGCATCACTAGGACTGACACTGCCAACAGAGGGGCATGCAGGCTCAGGGTTCCACTTAAGAATTCAAAACTGAAGCAATCTAAGCTGCATGTAGATGTGGGTTTCTGAATTAATCCCTGCCTGGAATACCAGCAGGGTTCAGGGCTTTGTGACTTACACAGTTGTGTGTTTGTCTTCTGGAAGTGGGAAGCCTGCAAAAAGGAAGAAAAGTTTCTCAAAGAAAGGCAAGAATTGCAGCTGTTAATAGAGAAGGTGCATATTTATGAAGCTTGCCTTCTCTCCAGACAGCAAGGAACAAAACTGCATGAAATACAGTGTTTTCCCAGGAGTTAGCTCTTGATGATTATTTATAAGGAGTTCCCATAAACCACTTTAACAGTATTTTAATTTAATGCACTTAGTGTTTTCATAGTTGTAAGCAAAGAGAAGTTTTATGACCCAGCTGAATGAACACTGGGATATGTATTGCTGGCACTTAGAACACAGGGAATGATGCCTCTCTCCAGAGAGCAGCCCTGCTGGGCACAGGAGTAAGCTACCTACACACAGGCCCTCTGAGCCCCATGTGAGCTGATAAGAACAGCCCACTTCTCTCCATAGAGAGTCTTCTAAACAAAGCAAAACTGATATTTTTGATGCTTTTCTCATCTTGCTTTAGATGGAGCAATGTCATTTGTTCTGGAAGAGGGGAGTAGGCTCACACTTTATCTGCCCTGGAAGTGGTTGCCTGCTGGGCAACCTCCCTGTGCTGGCAGGGTTTAGCTGGCCACAGTGCTGGGGGAATAACAGCATGAAATTCAAGGGCCTGTGCTATCCAGGAGTGCAGACTGAAGACTTTAGTGGTTCCCTTCATTGTGAAATCTTCAGCAAACAAATAAATCCCAGAAAGAACGTACTCTTGATTTGGAGGCATATTCATCTGGCATTATCTGTTGTGAGAAGTCTACCTGTTCCCAGAAGCAGCATATTCCAGAAGAAAAGGCTCCCCCAAGGTAAATGCTGTGGTGAACAGATGGAGTTTGAATCTACATCTCTTTTCCAGTGTAAATGAGATTAATCCACCTGAAGCTTCTATGAGCGTCTCCTGGCAACTGCTTAAATTCCCAGTTATCTTCAGCAAATCATGACATTAAATAGCAAACAATCCACTGAGACCATGGGCCATGCCATGGTTCCATGTCTCATCTGTGTGACAGTGCAGACAGCAACCTCACTCTCAGCACCACTGATGGTTGCTGTGTCACTGAAAATCCAAATAACCAGTTTGTTTCTAGACGTGCCCTCCCCATCCTATGAAAATTCAGGTGCATGTATGCCCTGTGTAGAATCAGAAAACTGTCTTCTTGACACCTGCAAAGTTGTGGCTGCTTTTCAGCCCTTCAGCCTCCTTTCAAGAGCTGTGAGCTTGAGGCCCATCATAGAACTCTGCCAGTGCACTGTGGAAACTCAGTGTTTTGAGCTTCCAAGGTAATTCAAGTTTGTTAAATGTGATTCCTTACAGCCAAGGTTGGTCAGTCTGCTTTCACCTTTACAGTAAAAAGCTGTGGAGAAAGTGTAACCCTTTGTAGCCACAGGCTTCTGGGGAGAGTGGAGGTATCCTGCAGAGTGATTGTCAAAAGGAGAAGAGGATTTCCCTGGTGAAGTGATAGAGATGTACAGCAAGTTTCAGCAATCTAATTAGTTTCTTGATCAGAGGAAGACAACTCTTCAAGGCAAATGAAAAGGTCATTGCAAATCCCAGAGAAGTATTCGTGTGTTTTGTCATATTTGCTGACAGATATTCAAATACAATCACTCACTTTTCCTGTAGATAGTCAGCAGATGCCAGACAGCTGACAAGCAGCAATGAAATTGTACCACTGCCCTGACAAACCAACAACAAGGAAGTGGATAAAATTGCTAAGTGTTCTTTCTGTGCTGCTGGGAGGTGGATCCATGGCAGCTAACACACACAGCTCTAAGTGATGCTTAGAGGACATGGTGGCTCCTCTGATGCTTTAGCCTGGTATACAATATTAGCAAGGGAAAGAAAATGTGTTCTGTCACTGAAGCACTGTGACAAGATGTGGGAGATGGCATCCTCATGAGACTCGCTGTATGACCTTAGCAAATTCTCTTAATATGTTTCAGGACTTCAACCTAACTACATACTGACTGCAAGAATGACTTCAGATGGGTTTATTCTCTTTCATTTCTCTGTCTGTAAAGTAGAGATAAGAGTACTTCCTTTCCCCACCTTTTCATTATTTCTTTTAACTGTAAAAGCTTAAAGGCAATTATGATGTGAATGGACATATTCACATTACAGCACAGGATCCTACATACAGAAGATGATGACATGAATGAAACTCCCATGATGAGAGGAGTAACCATTTTTATTGCATGTGTAAACTGTACAACCAGGTTGCAGTATTAATCAATACTTTTATAGGAAGGCAAGGAAAAAGCTGCTTCCCATGGTATCTCATTCCATCAAAGAACCTAACCTTCTTCCACTGTCAGGATTTTTCAGTGTCCCTGTTCCATGGTGTCATGCTTCCAGAACACTTTCCAACCCAGCATGGAAAGGTGTGTTCTGATAGGCCACATGGCCACTTCTCAGAGAGTGGAACAGATATATTGATTTTTGTAGAGATGTTCTGACAGACTGTGAACAAGAGATTTCTTCAACATTTAAGTTATGAACTTGGAGAGAGAGTAGGGGATTTTACTTAGACTTGTGTATTGCAGATAGGTCATTGTCTGCACTAAGAGACCTGGTAAATCAAATGCCAGGTTTCAGGTTATTAGATGAAAAATGCATAAATCAGTTCATTTACTAATTAGGTAGAAATGTGCCTATGAAAGTAGAAGTTACTTTTCTTTGATTGGAAATGTGATGAAAGCAGGATGTATATCATATCCTATATTCCTGTAGGAATGCTAATCCACGGGTTAATGGCATGCATGTGTTAAAATCAAAAATACATAACTTGATGGGTGCTTTTACATGCATGTTTATCACTCACTGATCATCTCTCCCAAAACCAAAGGTTAGATTTTACTTTACATTGACTTCCATGCCTCTCTAGTATGCAAATGGGCAAAACAGATGTGTGAAATATCTTTAGATGTTCAAGAAAAAAAGAAGGAAGCAAGACATAATGTAAAAGCAAACTCAAAAGAACACAATTGTTCCCTATGAAGCAGTGAGGTTTTTTTTTCTCAATGCTTTTCCAAATCCTGTATTGTCTTGAATAAATCTTCAGACAGAACAAAACTTACAAGTCTGACCCATTTTAATCTACAAGTAGGCCAAGGAATTTAATTAATATTATCATGAAAGATTGAGGATGGTAGCTCTCCTTCCCATCAACACTCTTTAATTTGATGGCTACACATTTGTGTCATTTATATTGTGTCTGCCAAGGCTTCTGGTACCACTTCTTAAGGCTGTGCACCTTGCATTGCTTTGCAAGGTGCATGTGGTGAAAAAGAAATATTGCTTGATCCACACTGGGACTTGAGGAGAGCAACATCATCCATGTTGTTCCTCCCATAACCTTTATCTCTCTCTGTGTGCACATAAACTATATTCCATCTATACACACTGCCTGTCAATAGGCATGGGAAATGGCTCTCACAGCACTTACAAATGTTCAAGGAGAAGAAAGGAGGTTTGTAAGGATATTGAAGTGCAGATTCATCACATCAAACAGAGAGGGTTGAATTACAAATTTGAAAGAGGAATATTGAGAAAGAATTTAACTTTCTTAAAATAGGTTTCTTTCTTTCTTTCTTTCTTTCTTTCTTTCTTTCTTTCTTTCTTTCTTTCTTTCTTTCTT
>WEIU01002526.1:30651-78954 GCA_013389925.1 Aegithalos caudatus | reverse complement strand
TCTCTTCAAATTTCCTCCTGTAGGTTTATACAAACTCTAACCCCTTGTGAATAAATTCAGTTTAAGAAACTGGCAGAAAACCAAGCTTGGAAACAACAAGGAAACCAGCCCTTTCTAAAATTCTTTTTCAGCTGATCAGTTCATGACAAAGTCACAAAGATGCTTGCAGCATTGTAAAAGAAAGGATCAGGAGTGAGATGCCAGAGCTGGGAGGAAGGTGGAAAAGTCCTCTCCAGTGGAAGTGCTGGCTTTTCCCACTTGGACTGGCATGGTAGGTACTGCTTTGGCTGGCTCAGCTTAGGTCCTACATGGACAGGTTGGGATGTATCTTCTGAATCAGCTTGTTTATAGACACAAAAAGAGCAGGAATATTTTAGAGCCTGCCACCAAGCTGTCTGCCTTGGACACATGAGCTGATGAAGTGTTCACACTGGAGAAAAACTTGGTTTGACATTGAATGTGTCACTTCACAGAACAGCTTCCCCCATCCTCATTTCTGATCAGACCCTAACCAGGAAGAGTTTGTAACCTGGTTTTGATGCCCAGTCCCTTGCCTGCACGCTCAAACTTCTTTATGAAGTACAGCACTTGGGTTCTCCTTTTTGAAGCAGGTGTGATTATTTCACCACTCTGTATATGGCAACTGAGAGATGCAATTATGATGTGACTTATTCAGGTTGTGAATGTGCCTTCAGAAAGCCCCCAAGCCTCCCAAGTGTCCTAGATATTTGTCTTTTCACAGAAATGCATTCTCTCTGAATCAATTAACAAAAGAAGTTAGTCTCTTTTATTAATATACCTGTACCACAACTCTAGAAAGAAGGAATATCTGTACCTCAATTGTCTTGCTTGGATATAAATTAACATTTGGACTCAACAGGAAGAAAAATTATGTCCATTTATGATTTCTCCTTCTTATATTTATCACATAAAAACTAGCACAATCGAGATTATGGCACAAATTGGTTGTGACAAAGCATTTTTTAACTGAATAAATAAGTTTAAATTATAAACCTAAAATTATAATTTGAATTTCAGCTATTATGAAAATAAATACTAAGGAAAACAATTAGAAGGTAAAAGAAAATGTGACATTTAAAAGATACAAAAATAGGGAGGTGGTTCATTTGGTTGTTTTTCTTTAAACATTTATATTTTGCTTTGTTCATGGATTGGAATGGAATCTATTTAAACAAGAATCTGAGGTTAATCTAAAGTGACATTTATTTTAGTTTTAAGTCAGGAATGCAAAACAAAATCTTTCTAGTCAGAGCAGCCCACTGTGTTTGTTGAGTCCTTGTGGATTAAATAAATTTTAAAATAAAATCTAAGTATATATCAAAGCTCACCAGAATACTGAATGTAGGGACAGGCATGTTTTTTCTCCCCAGAAAATATTTAAAAAGACTAAGCAAGTTAAGACTCTAAAGGCTATTTTTGCCTGATTTCTTCTGCCAGGAACAGTGGCAGGAATATTCTCCCAGGAAGTTGTGCAACACAAGATGCAAACATTTCAGATAGAAGCAGAAGAAACTTTTTGTAGATCTCAAACTGCAGAGGGAGTTCAGGTACTCATTTAAAGATTATTGGCAAGCTGAAATCCCAGATTTCTCCTTACCTGATGAAGCCTAATTACTTTATAAGAGAGCAGTGGACTAAATTAGCCTCTGGAGGTACCTGTACCTCTCCATTACCTCCACAAGGAGTGTAGGGTGAAAATGCTCAACAGTTACCTGGGTTTTAAGTAGAATTTTCAGAAGTTAATCATATTGCTGAATGTTTCCTCCCCCCCATTATATTGGTTGTATAATGTGTGCTGAGGATGCTGGGTTTGTGCAGTTTGGAGGAGAAGGCTGAGGGGGGACCTCCCTGCTCTCTGCACTTTCCTGAGGATGGGAAGTAGCGAGGGAGGTGCTGAGCTCTTCTGATCCTCAGGTGTGTCAGTGTTTAAAAGGCATTTGGACAAACTTCAGGGGCAGCCCCAAAGAGGCCAGGCAGCTGAACTAGATGGTGATTGCAGGTTCCTTCTAACTGAAATATCCTGTTCTATCCTGTATACATGTAAGCTTCTACATATATCCATGTACATATTCCAGACTGTGACTAACTCTGCATAGCTTTCAAGGCAGAACAAGGCTCTTTCTTGTTCCTGGAACTTCCAGCTGCTCTGCACAGATAAGTTTACCTGACTTATAGAGAGATACTGGATTTATTTTCACCTGATTCATGCATCTTTGATTCAAACCCAACTGTTCGTGGTCAAATGTCATACATAAATTTTTCACTGTGAACAAAGTTGAAACTGTACTCTTTTGCTTCCTTTGTCCTTACGTTAACTACTCCAGGACTGAAATATTGCAGATTTTCAAAGGGGAGGCTAAGCCTGCAGCCAGAGGATTCATGCCAATGAGAACACAACCCATCCTGCAGACAAAGAATCTGCACAGAGACTCAGCACAACACAGTCAAAAAAAGATCAGTGACATTCATGGCAGATATCTTTTCAAGCCTCTTGTCTGGAAGAAATTCCTGTGTACTGACCTTATATATGGTTTCTGAGACTGGGCTGGTATTCTGAGTGTTAAAGTGAGAGGAGAAAGGATTCTTGACTTTCTAAAAACTTTTGTGCCTTTGGTAACAGCTTCAGCTGTGATGTCTCTAAAGACCTGTCTTTGTGACAGTTTTGTCATTTCGAGTGGGCAAAAAAAGGAGCAACCCTTTAGTGAGATTTGGCTGTACCACTACACTTGTCAGATACCTTTTAGTATGCAAATCAAGAATGGTTCTAGTTAAATCCAATTCTGGTCTTTTTTCTTCCTACTTCTTGAAGTATATAAATCCTACACTTTTTAAACCCTCCAGACACAAGCATTCTCTCTCACTCACACAGAGCCAAGTCTTGCTTTAAAAAAGCCAAAACAACAACAACAACAAAAAGCCACTTTAACATTGAACAGAGTCAGAAAGAAAATTCTGCTCATCTACTGACTGAAAAAAACAAACCCAAACCCAGAAAAATATCTATTTAGTGTGAAGCTAAAATACGGATGTATGCACAAACACATGGATTGGTGCTTCTGCAAAAAATCTCATCTGCACGGGAGAAGAGGCTTGGCAATACGGATACAGATATGTTATTTAAATTCAGATATACTCCTAAAGGTAAAGAAAGGTCATCTTACAGGTGAGCAGCACAGAGTTAGAAGAGAACTGACAGGGTCAGGGTTGCTCCTGTCATCACTCCTGTGACATGTAGTTTTGCTGTTTCCATAATCTACTAACTACAGACATGCCCTATGGATTTGCCTGGAATTGAAGAGACCCTCCTGAAATGTGTCATTTGGTTCCAACTCTTTCAGATACTTTCAGGTGAGGTCCTAAGGTCAGTTATTATTTAAATCTCCGTGGACTCTTCCTCAGAAGAGGAAGCAGGGGATTAACAGGTTCCTGCCAGGAGTTACCTTCTCAGCAGAAGGAAATGCTATTGACTGTCCCATACTTCAGGGTGTTCATCAGCCTGTGAGCTGCAGCAGAAGGGAATCTTAGGAAACTGCTCAGAATGCAGAAATGTCCATGTAGGGCAGGGAGAACTGCTGGAGAAGATATCTTGAATACCCATGAGTATTACCAAAAGACCTGGTCTTCCTCTCCTCTTTGCAAACAAGGAGCATTACCTCACAGGTGCAGTATGAATAATTCTAATTATTGATATATTATTATTGTTATTAATATTAATAAATTATGTGATATTCAGCTCTGCTATTAATGGATATTACTTGAGTGCCTCAGAAACATCAATCCAACCAGCAATTTGACCTCTCACAAGGAAGAATTTTGCCCTTCCAAAGGTCTAAATCCTAAGGCAAGCACCAAGATCTTAAATAGCTTGTTTGGTAGAACCAGAATTATCCATTATTAGTCATAGCAGAGCACAGGCAAACTAATGTTCTTGCAGGAGAAGGAACAGGTCCCTCTACACAGGCAGTCACAGACATTATTCAGTGATTATCATTCATGAACATTTCCACCTTCAAGCCAGTTCAACCCTGCTTGGTATTTGCTCAACATGGAGCACATGAGTAAAGTGTCATCCCTCCCAAAAAAATATAAAAATTGCTGTCTTGTAAACATGGAAGTCAAAGTTTACCTAACAACACTGTAACAAAAGTTAGTGCTACATTGGAGTCATAAATGTCAGCACTGGCCCTTCAGCAGAGAAAATGGTCTCAGCCATTGCTGCTCATCCACTCTTAATGAGAGGCACAGCCAAATACAATTGTAGTGCTGGGCATAGTCAAACTCTCTGGTACCTTTATATTTTATCTCCAGTAATAAAATCATGCCCATTAGGCCTTCAAGAACTTGAACATGACAGTGGGGAGATAAGCATGGTGTAGGGATAGTTCATTTTTAATTGCTGAATCATTACCTGCTAGAACTCTAATGGCTGAGATGAGGCTTCTCCTACTGGTTTCAGTATTCATAGTTTCTCATGGCTTTGGGGAGGGACTTCAAGTTGCTTTGATTTTTGCATAGATGCCACAAAAGTGGAGGGTGATTGATGTAGGAAAGTAGAAGGCATCATGGCTGATACCCTGAGAATGAAGGGTTATTCAGGAAGTAGTTATTTTTGAAAGAAGTTTGCAATTTCATTATTTCTCTCACTCTGCCAGCTTTATTTACCTGTGCTTTTCTTTTTTTTTTTGGAAGATTCCTTGGTAGGACAGGTGCCAAAAGTGAGAGGCCTCCTTTACTCATTCACTTTGAGTAGAAGACATCAGTTTTCCCTTCAGACTCAGCACTGCTGAGGGGAGTAGGAGTTAGGTAGGGTCTGTGAATCACAGCAGAGGGTTAATAATGATGATTGATGTGCAGATGAAGTAAACAACATGGAGGTTTAATGTCAAGCCCACAAATTACTTGCTTTGGCTTTTCAAGAAAATATGGGTATTTTAGGATCTTGGAAAAATTAGCTGACAGACATTCCAATAGATGTGACAGGTAGAAAACCTGAGATGTCTTAAGACAGATCCTGGTAAAATACATGGCAAGTTTTCACAGCAATATCTGAGCACACTGGGAAGGGAAGCATTAGCCAGTTCTAAAGCAAACATACAGATCAGAATTTGAGAAAGATGTCTGTGTTAGCAGGTTTTGCATTTACAGAGAGAATCAGGTGCTCTGTAATGGGTGGAATGTCTCAGCTTGCTTTGAGAATTTCTAGCCCAAGGCAGTTTGGCTGCAGATGGTTCATGTCTATGAGCTTTGATGTGTTTGTAGGACATTTTTTTTGATTTTTTTGAAAACAAAGCCTTGGTAAAACAGTTTCAAGATAATTTAGCAATGACAGCAATGGACCATATGAGAAACAAAAGCTAGTTTTTTGTTGAGGTGATCTTCAGTAAAAAGATTAGGCTGCTTGCTGCTTTAAAAGAAAATATACAGGTGAAAAGACAGGAAAGGAATAGAGCATTTGTCCTTTTTTTACTCGTTCCAGCTTAATCAGCACAGCACTAATTGACATAATCACTGTGAGCTGCTGCTGTTCTTTTAATTTTTCCCACAGGTAGCTCCTTCCCTTGGTGTGCCTGTATCAGATGGGAAATTAAGAACCACTTGCTGGCAGTGATGTAGGCAAGGGAGTGAATGACCACTGAGCTGTTGCACAATCTGTTTGATTGGCATCCCAGGATGCTCAAAGGTTTTGAAGAAAAGGAGGTTCTACTGCCAGTCTGCATTACTTTCAATATTGTTAAAGATAATATTTTTTCCTCCAAGCTAACAAAGGACAAGCCTTAGGAAAGAACAGGAATGTTGAATGTAATGGAATGAGGTACATCTGTGATTCTCACTTGTCACTGGAGGGACTCACTGAACCCTGGGGAGACACAAGCAACTGGGACTGTGGATCAGGATGAAAAACCAAAGTGTTTCAGTGGATGTGTGTGCAGCTGTAGTTATTCCCCTAAAAATAGTGAAAGTACAAGTGGGCAAGGGATTTACAGCTGACATCTTCCAAATGAAAAATTACTTTGTGGAGAATATGAGACTTCTGAGTTGACATGATTGCATGGGCAAAAGGCAAAATATTTTGTATCTTATTGTTTCATTTCAGCTTTGCCTATATTGGGAGCCCCGTGGATCAGTGCATTAACCTATGGGAAGTGCATGCCTTCTACTCACAGCCTCTTTTGTGTTGGCCCTCACTGCTGAACATTTTTTAGACCACATGGTTCCCTTCTCAGCATCAAATGTCACAGAGACCCTGGGGAACTTAGGTTAGCTCAGCCTGGGTCCTGTAAGAGAAAGGGAATCTGGATGCCCATCCCCATGGGCACTGCAGCACTGCAGGCAAATGTTGCTCAGTACCAAAGCAATCTTCACTGTTTCAGATCTAATTGTATGGAGACACCAGGTTTTCCTATTTCTCTAAAAAGAAAAAAGAAAATGAAACAAAATTTTTACTTAGTGTGAGAGGAACACAAATGTGGAATTACCAGAAATTTCAGTTTTTGACAAACTTTAATAAGTACAGTAAACATGAGCTAAATCTATTTTCTTTTAGAGGAGTTGGTAGTTGTACCTGATATGTTGGAAGTGAAGGATGTAGCAGCTATACTTTGGTGGTGTAAAGTATCAATTTAGCAGCAGGAGGTGCAGGGCATACAGCCTGTTTATAACTCACATTTCAAATTGTTTCTTTGGTGGAGACAGAAGTAATACTCATTGTGCCTCTTGCCAGAGGGTTTAACTCCAGCCATCCATTCATTGTGATACTTTTGTGTGGTGATTTCCTATACAGTGGCATCAGCAGTACAAGTCTCAAACCCAGCTGGCTTCTCTCTGATACAAAGGAGACAATTCAATTCCACATGAGGATAAGCTCAAACTCTTTCTCTTTGTTCCATGGCTTCTCTTTCCAACAGGAAAACCACAATTTGTGCCATTTTCATGGCAGATGTACATGAAAATATTAGAAATAGGGAACAGTATTAAGTTTATTCTCCCAAATAGTGGAAATCCTGATTTTTCTCCCAGAATAATTTTATGATCTTGAGGAAATCACAGTTTCCTTGCCTGGTCTCTCCAGCTTCCACAAAGGGCAATAATATCTTGGCATTTCAAATGTATGTGGCAATGATAAATACTTATTCAGAGATGCTCAGGCAGAGGATGCAGCAGAGGTAGATTTATAGACAAGTGATATCAGAACAAGATTTATAGATAAGTAATATCCGAACTAGATTTATAGATAAGTAATATCAGAACTAGATTTATAGATAAGTAATACTGTTGGTTTTAAGCATTCATGAAAACAAAAGTGATTACATGAATTTGCCAAACAAGAAAAACTGTTCAGTTGTAAAGCTCTGAAAGATGGCATTTTGTGATCTAAGATTAAGAAATTAGTTCTGTTTTTCTCTGCATGTCATGCAAGTTCCAGCTCCTTAATTAAAGCAGCACAACAATTGTTTGACATAGAGTATTGTATGAAACATTTATATAACTATTCAACTGACTTTTCACTTTGTCCAACATCATACAGAATTCACCTAAACACCCAGAACCTCAACTCTTCACAGTCATTCTACATGCAATAAGCAGTGTCCATGGTCCAAGTTTTGTCTTCATTGCTTACTCACACTGTTAGATTGTACAAGAGAATCTGCAATTGTTGGATGTGTTCTATAAGGCCCAAAAATTGAAAGCATGAGGCCAGTCTGCATAAAGAGATACCCACCAGCATCTGCACACACAGATGAGGGAGGCAGAGTTTTTACTCCTTTTCAAGAGAAGCCCAGTTCTGGAATCCAGTCAAGCACTACCTGGCAAACTGCTGGAGTCTGGACCCCACTCCATGTGGTCCTTTCTAAGATTAGAGACCTAACATCAGTGCATGCCATTTCTGAGGATGTACCAAATTAAAGTTTGAAAATCTATACAACACATGAATGAAGATAAGCCAGAATGATAGATTCTTAGAAGATTTTTACTTGTTTCATTTTTACCCCATGTGATACCATGAAACAATATGTTACAAGGAAAACTTGACAGTATCATTTGTTTGCTCACTTTCAGAAGGAGAACATCAGTGATGGTAGGGAAGAACATTCTATTTGAATCTTCCATTATCACTTTAATGCTGCTGTGAAGTATGGGGGCTTCAGGCTCCAAAATCTCTGGTGTAGAGGTGTGGAAGATGGAAGTGGAAGGGCAACATAAGTCGATGATCAGATCTGAAATCACTGGCAAGACCCGGGAAGATGCGAGATCTGAGTGGGGAGGAAGGAGTAAGAGAGAAGATATAACTCATGGACTTATGCACCAGTCTGATTGTCAAGAAGAGAAATTGTTGTTCTCGTGTTTCTTTTTCTTCTGTCAGAACCAGAGGCACAACTAAAACAAATGAGGTGAAATACTGATCATAAAAGATCTCCTGCCTGCTGCCATGACCGAGATAAGAATGAAAGAAACTGACACAAGACCTAATTCAGGTCAAGTCTGGGGCTTTGTAAAATATAAAGCAAAATGATATAAGAAAAACAAAACTGGGATAAGTGATAAACTGTGTCCCCCATCCTAACCCTGTCAATTTTTCAGCTAATAAACATGAAGATTAACTGACAGAAATACAAAATTCACTGCTGTTCGTGGGATTGTCACTGCTTGCAGCAGGTCTGCCCACTTTGTCATTGATGTTATTTTTTTCTTTCCCTAGAAAACAGAAGCAATTAATGCTGCTAAATGTGATTCCATTGAGGCTGGGTACTCATTATACCAGGGAACTATACACTGAAGTCTGTTAAAGAAAAAAGACAACAGGCAAAAAATAGAAAATGAAAACTGGAAGGATTGCAGTTATTTGTGAAACTGTTTCAAATTAGCAGATAGTACCAGCACTTCTCCCTTGCACTGAAAAAAGGAAATGGTTTGTGGATAATTGATTTTTAAAAATTAAAACTATAACATTTCACTACTGTCACAATGAGAAATATTACCTTGGATGCTAAAGCTCTCACAATTTGAGAATTTTAAAATAAAAAGCTGTGAGTGTCTTTCTTTTAAATGGAAACTTGGCAATATGAAATGTATTAAAATATGTTTTTAAAAAAAATATAAAGAATTTTTCAATGCCAAAATAAAGTGAGTCACTTTTTTGGAGGATTGAACGCAATATCTGCAGATGACTTTTATGAAAAATAAAAATGACAAACAAGATATCTGCATTTTCATTCAATCTACAGCAAATTCTTTTCCTGATTTTTAAAGTCAGCCACTGAATAAAAGATCTTTCTTCATTCTGATCTAGTTGTGATCTAGACAGGGTGATGTGAAGAGTCAAAGTACCTTTAATTTACAGACAAAAAAGTAGAGCACTGAGAGAACAGATGACTTTCCAAGATTACATGTGACAAGTAGAAGGAAGGTAACCTAAAGACAATCTTAAATAATACCCTAATTTTACCTCTACTGCATGGGGAACAGCAAATGGACTTTCAGGTTGCAATATACCAGTAAATTCCCTCTTTGTATAAAATAAGACTTGCCTGTCTAGAAGTAATTTGCACAGCATTTCAAGGTATCCATCCCAGGTCTCCACATTTGCTGACAAGGGCAAGTACCTGTGGATAAGACAGACACAAATTTATCATTATCTGTTGCAATGACTAAAGATGAAATTCCCTTTTCAGCTCTGAAGTCCTTGCTCTGCAATACATCCAAGAAGATGCCTGAGGATTTCATGAGCAATTTTTCCACCACAATTCAAATGAATCTCTTTGAGAGCCTGATGTTTTTTAACAGGTGTGTTGCCTAGAAGTTATTTATTCGGCAGAAATGATCCCGTTTCTTTCCTCACACCTCAGAACCTGGTCTTTCCCTTACTGTTGTGTAATAATCTCAAGGTTAAGAGCAACTGAGTTCTGTTCACAGTATGAACTGTGCTCTGTTCACACACCCAAGGCAGGGAAGCACAACACTGAGGTTAATGCACAGTCAAGAAGGAAAGTTTGAGCCCCAAATTCACACTGATTTCAAGAGGAAATAAATGGAAATGCTCTGAAAGTCACTCACTGAAGGCCTACACCTTATTTAAGCCAGGTTTTCTTTCTGAAGAAGGTTTTTCATTTTGAGGCATAAGGAGAGTAGCTGGTTGCTAATGAGAACAGAAATGTGATGCAACAAGACAGTTCTGCAGGGTACCAATCTGACTCAAACTCTGAGGACACTGAACAGTTCAGGCAGTGGAATTTATGGAATTTAAAGGCAATTAAATGGAATTTAAAGGCAATTTGCCTGCTTCTGTCTTTGCTTTCCCAAGATGCACATGGAGAACAGAGAAGACACAGAGGTGAGAACTGAGCTGATCTGGCCTGAGAAGGAAAAAAGAATTGAACTGTGCTCACACTGCTGAAAATTTTATATTTGTACACTTTTAAGGACAATATTGGACTCAAATATTGCTTTTGTTGCTTGCTCAGGGCTCTCAAAACCTAATTTCATGTTCTTAGTCTGAAAAGCATAGGCTGCTCCTGGACCAGTTACCCAACATGTATTCAGATTCTCAGAAGTGCATATATTGTCCTTACCCAAAGTCACATTAGTAATGTGAGCATCCACACAGTGAAGTGCTCAGATATAAGATGAATATTTAATTATCAACAGACACAGACCCAGCTGCTGTTGCAGTTAGTGGAAATTTTCCCTTACTACACAATAGGAACTGCAGACAATCTATATTTTAGCTTTTATTTTGGCATTCATTCAGTATCTTGTAATGACCAGCATAAAATCTTTCAAATCACTAAAGGACCACTCACTGCAGGGGAGGAACATCTGTACACTTCCAGAGAACCATGACCTTCCCATGCTAAGATCAAGAGCTTATTTGACTGAGATTTCAAGCCCTTTTAAGATAAACGGAGAGGCAATTACTCCCTGGGTCCTCTCCTTTCTGTGTAGAGGGAACTTTGGCTTTCTGAAGCACCAATTAAAAAGCCCCACAACTCTCTCTTTGAATTGCTTCATTACTCCTGTTAATTGTCTCGTTTGAGTCTCTGCCAGAGTGAAAGTACCTTGTTACAGAGCTATGAACCTACAATCAACTTTGAAAACTTCCACTTTACAAGTGCAATCTTGTGCTTTTTTTTTAACCCTAAACGAAAGGGGGAAGAAATAGAAAAATATATTAGGTGTTTCCTAAATCAAAGTCTTTAATTACGTGTTAATCTAAGTTTTTATAGATTCTAAAATGCAGTTATAGACAGCTGACATTTTTCTATGGCTTACTGTCAAATATACAAGAGACTGTTTGGAAAGTCTGTAAGTACTGTAATCATGGATAAAATACATTCTGCAAGGGGACTTGAAATTTGCAGTAATTATGTACCATTTAGTTAATCTGTCTACATTATTTATGAAAAGTATTTTGTAGTTAAATACTTGAAGAGTTGACAGGGTAATGTTCAACAGCTACTTGGAACAGAAGTGATGGAGAGGCAGTAAAAAAATAATTTCAATTTTAAATGACTCTGTGTTCATTTCCATGTTTGTTTTTAACTCAAAAGACATAGTGTGAGATCTCCTTTTTTAAAGCAAGATAAAAATAGGAGTGTGGTCTGTGTGTGCATAACTTTTGTGTACATCTGTAAACCAAAGCTTACTTCACAATGAGACATAAATAACTTGGGTTTTTGCAGAGACCTCAGCTACCTGTCCTTTTCAGCACTCAGCTCCGTGAATGCAGTTTCCCACACTGATTTTTCATTTACAAGAGGAGTTGAATTAAATAGAGGCCAGTGTCACAACATGGGTTTTTTTACATCACATAACAGATATAAATATACAAGTGTACTGGACCCTCATCCTCATAATCACAGAAAATTCAGAACAGGAAAGAAAACAGGGTGCAAAGACACCTGGGCTGTTTTCCTTGTCCTTTTCCCTCTACCCTGCAAGAGGACCATGACAAACCACCTGTTTGCACCTGTAATCTGGGAAAAGTAGGGAGGACAAATGGCTCCCAGATGGAGAAAACAACGGGTGTAGATAGGAGAAAGTGTCAAATACACACATGTTCAAAAGTGGGCCTGGCTGATAGAAAGCCAGGTGAACAGTCCCTTGGATTCACAGGAATTGCTGCTGTATGTGGCTGCTGGACACACAATGAAGAGCTTGACTCCAGGGTAGAAGATCAGAAGGCTTTATAACATGCTGTGCTAAAAAAGCACGTTATTGATCCATAGAATTGACACCTCTCTCCATTGATTGAGTAACAGAAACAACACCTGGAGGAGGGATTTTTGTGAGAACTTAGAAATGTTATGGTTAAGAGAAAGATTATTTACATGAACTGCCCTTGAATGAAAATTCTCTCAAGAAATCCTCCCAAGAGAAGAAAATCAGCCACTGACAGGCTGAAAACCTTACAGACTCAGAAATATCAAACCCACAGGTGTACATTTCTGAATCCCCTGGAGGTGGAAGCAGGGTGCCTGTGCGCAGGAGAGTGCAGAGGATTGGGTGGATGTGGACAAATCCCAAAACACAACACTGCCACCAGCTGGGACAGGTTCATAAGTTATTTCCCCTTGTTTTTCTCTTCCTCCTAAACCCTGAGATTAACTGTCATTAGAACAAATTCCCATCTCCCTGTGGGATTTCCTCCACCAATAAAATCTGCTTTATTTGCCCACGTGAGCTGTCAGTACAATATGCATCACTCATGTGTTGTTTATTACCACGTAAGACATAACATGCAAAAGCTGTTCCTTCAAAATCAAATTAATGCCATTCATTATAAGGTGAGTGATGACTCACCATCAGATGACAAGCCTGTTGAACACAGGATTTATTCCTCATGCAAGTTAGTGGCATGAATTTTTTTTAAGCTGCAGTTGAGTGTACTCACTCTCCCAGAAGGGAACAGTCAGTCACTCAATTTTATCAGGTCTTACTGAACATGCAAAAGTATTATTTTTGTAATTCACTGACATCCATGGTTATAATAGATGCCTGTAAGGCACTACCACTAAAATAATCTTTATTTGAATCAGGTTTCTGTGCTGCTTGGGGCTTTTTTATTGGTTTTGAAGTAAAGAGCTTAACCATGTGGTATGTGTTGTGGTTTGTGCTATTGCAGTGGCTCGACCCAGAATGGTTATGTGCCACATGTGGCCAACACAAGGAGACAACAAGCAACTGCAAGAGAAAACTGCATCTTCTGATTGAAGCCTTCATTGTGCTGTGTTTGATGAAGTTCTGGTAGCCTGAAGGGAAAGCAGATTTGGTAGCAAAGTTCCATAGAGCCACAGGCATTTTGCATTCATGATTTATTTCCTGAAGTCAGAGGACTAATTCCATGAAAAATCCAAGCAGGGTTTTTCAGGAAAAAAAGTCAGGCAGCTGCACAAGACAAACACTTGTCAGAGGAGGAATATTACTTTTTCTCTTCTGATTCCTTGTCCAGAAGTGTGGGACATGTCTTGTAAGTTCCTTTCTACCTTAATTTTTTTTCAGTAAAATGCTGTGAGGCTTACTGACAAAAAGAAATACATAGTACTCTTAATGAAAATAAAGAAAAGCTAGAGATATAATTCACTGATGCGAAGTACACAGAGTCCTGCCAGGTTCCAGAGGATGTGGCACAAGAGCTGCCTTCTCTGTCTCATCAAGAGATGAGATCTGGGAATCTGTCAGAGCAGCACTGTTGTTATTACTACTCTGGTAGGAAGGATGCAGCAGGATTAACTCATCCAGAGCCTGCCTGGTTGGGAGTGTGGCAGTTCTGCTGCTGTCATTCCCAACACATCAGAGGAAGATGGCAGCTTAGTGCTGCCTGACTGCACACACACTGCTGTGGACCTGCCTGAACTTTTCTCGACATTTTTGCTCTGCAGAAAAAGGTGAACAGTGGAGTCTTGCTTTCTATACTTTGTTTCCCATCTTTGGAACAATCATCCTGAGATGCAACCCCAACTTTCCAGCCATGATCCTTACCAGAGCCTGGAGATGAGACATACAAAAGGGGCAGGCACCAGCTTCAGTGAGGAGAGAGGGTGAGGAGGCAGAGAAAGATCTGGGTCTGGCTACAGTGAAGCTGTTGCAATATACTACAAATAAGCAATTCCTCTTAAATTTGTTGTTTAAGTCAGAAGAACTCCAGCTAGTGTTAACCTCTCTAATTGAGGGCAGTGTTGCAGCATAGCTGTAAAAGGACAGAGCCCAGCAATCGGTTCTCCGGGAGAAGTCAAGTGCTCCTTGGTTTTGCTGTTGGTTTTGTTTTTAAAACATCTTTGATGAGTCTTCCCTCTGCAATGCAGACATGAGAGGCAGGTTACTTTATTCTGTAGCTAATGCAGAAAGTACACCTGAGACATTACTGTCTGGTTCTCTTCAGTCTCTTGTCACCTCCATCTTTGCCATCCTTGGCTCAGCTGCCTAACAGTAAGTACAGAGCCTGTGCCGACTGAGGAGAACTCAATCAGCCCTAAAAAAATTGATGAGACCTTGGTTACCTTTTCTTTTAGGATATTTTCTCCCTTGTACAGTTATAGACGGCCACTGACCATTATAATGACAAGTAAAATAAATGGGCTATAAAATTCAAGGTCTTAAACTCCCATTTGGTCTGAACTCTCAAGTGTTAAACTTTTTTAGCTTTTCCTCTCCCTTTCTGGCATTCAAGGTAAGCAGGATATCAGGAGATGCCTGGCTCCTGACCAAGGAGCCATCCTCTCAGGAACAATTGGCATTTAGCACAGGAATCAACAAAGATTTGAAGCACGATTCCTTTCTGACTCACCCTGTGATTTTGCTGAAGAGGGTGGGTATTTTTAAAAAAGGAATGCCTTGAAGGATCCATGACACAAGAAAGCAGCTTAGTGAAAAGGAGCTGACAGGTTTCCATCTGCTAAGCAGGTCTTCCATGGCGATTGCAGAGTGATGAGCACATTGGGATGCACAGACTACACACAGTTATTGACACTCACTGATGGGCCATGATGCCACTTGCCTGGCACTGCTCACTCACTGCTGCTGCCAGGGCAGCCCTGCCCTAGGACCAGGTGGAAGCAAGGCTGTGCCTGACTTGTTCTGAGGCTAAAGAAACAGATGATTGCTAAATGCACAGACGACAAGAACCTGTTTTTATGCTGGTCTTTGAAATCTGAGCAGTGTTACCCACAACGTACGAAGTCTGGTCTGAAAACCATGATTTTTTCAGCAATTTCTGATATTCTATTCAAAATGATAAGCTGAAATAGGGATAATTTTCAATTTTTTTTCTAAACATCTATAAAAATTCTAAATTTTTTATTTTTGAAATTAAATTCTAATATATCCTTTTAAAAATAATCATACTTAAATACTCTAGTAAAATGAAATTATGACATACTTTTTACAGTATGAAGATTACACAAAATCTTTATATCTTTTTAAAATGAAACTTCTTTAAATTAATTAAAGTAGAAATGTTGAGGTAATGTTACATTGCTTTATATTTTATCATAGGAGATGTTTCATGTTCAGAAATGCAAACTGGATCTAAGATTTAAATCAAGTGAGCTTCTGTCTTTCAAAATAGTGAAGAGAAAAGAAAACAGTTCATTTGGTAGGGCCTTAGGTCATTTTTTCAATAGAAACTGAACAGAGTTCTGAGGTTTTTCAAAGGAATAGGGAATAAACCCACCAGCTCTCTGGAGTCTTAAGTGTGGCTTTGGCTTTCCTGTGGAGTTCAAAGAAAGGTCAGATATTCAAGGAGTGACATGCCCATTCTATAAACAAATTGGAGACTCTCAACTATACAAGGACCCTAAATGACTTTCAGGGAGAGGCTGCCAGCCTTTGGGAAAGTGAAGAAGTTGAACTCAGGGCATTAGATGCATATACCGTGACACTTCTGATGGATAAAAATTGCAGCTGATTCACAGGCATTTCCTGGGTTTTTATTCACTGAACACATAAGGGTGCTGTGTTAGGGTGGAAACTGAATGCAGAGCTGGGCATGGCACTGAAGTTGTTGCAGGCAATTGGAGTTGCTGCTTTATTTTTGTTCTTTTTAAAGCCCCCTGCTTATTCCAGATATGAAAATCTAATGAACAGTGAAAAATACAGAGCTTTGTCTCTTTTTTTTTTTTTTTTAACCTCAAAGGAATGCTATTTAAGAATGAGGTTTATGAACACTGCTTCAAAGTCCTTTCACCAAAGGGCTTTAAGAAGGAGCATGACAGGTGCTAGGATAACTTTTAACCCAGACAAACAGATAAATAAATAAAAGATTTGAAAATTCAACTTTGTTCTGCGGTGGACGTAAGCAGTTTGACATTTCAGACTGGAATCCCAGATTGTCTGTTGAACTCAAGAATTAAAGAATGACAAGTATTTTTTTTTCTTGCTTGCTTTTATAAGTCCTCAAAGAAGGCAAGAGACACAGTCCCAGAGAGCTGTAAGTGGGTATAACAACCCACTAAAAAGGGAAAAGAAGAAAGGAAACAAGGAGTGTACTTCCTCAGGAGTCTGGTGTTTTGCTTCTAAACTGACTTGAGAGATTTCACCTTTGTTTTATTTATGCATTAGAATCGAATTCAAAACTTCAACAAAATGGAATTTTGCTGAAATTTCCCTTTCCACATTAAGAAGGTTGCAGTTTTGTTGAGCTTCAAAGTCCTTGGAGTCATCCAAGATGTCTTCTCTAGGTCTTAGGAATATTTCTGTCTACAGTGCCATTGATCAATGCATTGTTAAACTGTGGTTTGATCACAAGGTCACACTTGAAGAAAAAACAGAGTTTGTGTTCTGAACAGCCCTACAAAGGATCCTGCTGGTGTTTGGTGAGTGAGTCTGTGTTCACTCTCATCTGCCTTGGTTATGGTTCTGTCACCCTAGTCACCTTCATACCACCAGGAAGGATTAAATTCCTTATTAGGAAACTACTTCAGGCTCTGTTCACGTAAGATTCCTCTGTGGGGAGTTTTAAGTTGTGAGGAGCTGTCTTGTCTCCTTCTTAACCTGGATCACTTTGAAATACTTGACCCAACCCAGGACAGAAAGCTCAGCATTTTGGAAGATCAAGCCAATAAGCAGCTGATTGAACTGTAGAAATTATCAGCTGGAATTCTCTGGCTTGTGTTCTGCAGGTCACACTGGATGATGATAATGGCTCATTCCAATCCTAAAATCTTGAAATTTATGAGCTTGAGTAACTACTAATATGCAGAATCCTGTTCTGGACCAAGGCTCAGAGTAGCAAAAAATAGAAAAAAAAATCAAAGAGTTTAATTTCTGGCTGCTTGTCCATCAATACTTGGTTCCTTCATCTATTTTACATCTTGTGATCTTTGTCTTTTGAATCAGAATTAAGATGGACCCACATGAACTCCTGCACACTTTTGATTATCATTAAAGATATTTATCCTGAAGGGAAGAATGGTGCTGACTGGTTACTTTTTTTCCCTGTTGATCTGTTCCACTATTTGACTTTGCCACTAGTGTTGATTATAAGCTGAGAAAGCAAATGTTATGGACGTTTCTGTCCTCCTGAAAGTCGTTCCTTAATTTTTTGGTTGTTTTTGCCATTGGTTTTAACATAAAATCTGAATTTTGGAACCAAACCAAGTGCATATGACATTTTATTGTAAAACTAAATAGTCACTCAAAGGACAAAGAGATTTGAAACACTGATGGATAAAGTAGGAAAAGGTTAATAGATTTCCTTCACTGCTTTCTTTGAGGAAAAGAAGATCTCTCCATTGTGTCTGTCTGCCTGCCATCTCACCCCTAACCATCATTACTGGATGTGTTGTTTGAGATGAACGACATCTGACTGAGAAGTCCCAGGGGAAATCTCAAGATAAGTGGCCATATAAGAGTGAGAAAGGGATTGTTCCACAATAACTCATGGTGCTAAATATGGGAATGTTGGCTTTCATGCTCCAGTAAGATCAAGAGGTTAAAGAAAGGAAAATCCTTACAGATGTCCAAAATGGTGGGCAGAGCTTTAGCTGTGTTCTCAAAGCACCAAAATATCTATGTCCAGGACCTGTCACAAGTAAGTCCTGTCTGTCTTCCCCTCATTGTTTTCATCACAGCTTGTCCTAACTTTCAAATGGGTCCTCTATACATGTACTGTTTTCCCTTTTTTTTTTTTTTTTTTCTTAAATTTTTGTCTATAGTAATTTTGGTCGTGAAAATGTTGAATCTCTCTTCTCTAAGAACCAGTGGCCACACTAACAGCTGGAGTGGATATCTCAGCCTCAATTCTCTATAACTGGCTGATAAAACTTCAAGTTCATTTGAATAATAATAGCCTACATTTTTCCAAACAGCTATCTAAGTAGGTACATGACCTTCATCATCCAAGGACCCCAAAGCACACAAAATGTACTAATTAACTAAATCCCACAATTGCTAAGTACAATAATCATGAGACTGACATTAGATTACTATTTCTAATTATATCTGGGATGCCTAAGGTATATCAAGGAACACTCAAAATCTATTACAAGTATAAAGATTAATCTCATTTTCCCAAAGGCAAAGCTGTGAAAAAAACTCTGGATTCCTGCCTCCTGCTTCCTGGCTCAAGCCATGCACATGATTCCTTTGTTTAACTGTTTGCCCATTAAATCCCTGATTCAGCAATGTCCTTTACCACAAATTTAATGTGAAGCCTACAAAAAATTCAATTAACTCTGTGTTGCATCTAATACTTTGAGACAGGCAAATACTCTGTAGAAGACCTGGTTGAATAAAGCAGTTAAGGGTGTATTTCAGGTCTCCAGTTAACAAATTCACTGATGAAGGCATTTTCCTAAATCATTCTGCAGACTGGTCTACTAATCACTCTGCAGTGCTTCTAATAGTTTAAATTCCTTAAAATATGTTGCTAATATATTGTATTTCAATGCAATGCTTATGTGATAGCACATGTACAACTCTACCTCCACTAAACAGATCACTGTGAAGAACAATGTGTCCACCAAATGTATACACTAGCACTGTTCTATGGTAAAACCAGAAACAACAAGTTTATTTTCTCAGCAAATATTTAATGAAGGGCATTTAATGTGCAATGCATTGTCTGAGACTGTGTTTTTATTCTTGTACCATAGCTTTAGAAATGCTTTGCTCAGCTTGGAAGGACCCACAATACTGCTCTGTCAGCCTTGCCCATCAGATGAAACATTGATTGGAAACTTCTAATGCCTGGGGGGAAAAGCAGATGCAATTCTGCACCCTGCATCATTTGATAACATTTTCATTCATTTGCAGAAGGAGTTTGCTCATTAGAGACCCAACATGATTTGTGAAATCACAGCTCGGTATGGTTCATTCACAAATGCTGCTTTTCCCCATTCAAAGTACAAGGAACTGAACTGAGATTATGTGAGGCAATGTTTGACAATCCCATACTGGATACCAGATTACACAAATCCACTGGATCTCTGATCACTGAGCATGGTCTCCAGCAGTGAGCAATGCCAGACCACAAGAAACTTTCATGACAAACAGAGCAAGACTGGGTCCCTACAAATTTGTGCCATTTGTTTTGCTAACAGCTTGTAGAATAATGAGAGACCAAGGGATGTTTTTCTACAAAGTTTTGCTGTTACTTATGAACAGACAATATCTTTTTGTCTGACAAACTTGAATAGAATTGATTCGGGGTTTAGAAAGTTATTGTTGAGAAATGAAAAACCAAGCCAGCAGGATGTGACCTCTCTATGCACATGCAATTACATGTGTGTGTCTGTGTACACCCTGTACAATACATACCTTTGGTCCCTCAATTTCCTGCTAGAATTGTATGTTGAGGGAATGACTGAGTGTGTGTGAAAGATAACACAGCTGGATTTTCCACTCTTGGTTGTATAGAAAGAGTATTCATTCTGTGCCTTTTGATAAATTTACTAGGTTTGCTTGTAATATCTTGTAAATATCCCCATTTACTTGAGGATCTGCCTGCCAGGCTTCTAGATTCCAGTAAAATTCTTTCCCAGACTTGTCTCCCTGTAGGTGCACAGTTCAGTTCTGTGGCACAGAGCTAAGAGGGGAGGGCAGCCAGGGCTCTGGAGCTGCAGTCACCCCTGAAGGTCTCTTGCTGTCAGTGCAGAGAACAGACTCACTTTGTGTGCAGCCCATCTGACCTACGCTGGAATTTCCCTCAGTCTGAAAGGGAGTTTGCCCCTGAACCACCACTGTGGGTCACCCAGGGTGACAGCCCGGAGCAGGGACCTCACTCATCATTAGGCTGGAATGAGGATCTCTGAGCGTGACAGAGTTGGCACCACAGAGGCAAGACATCCTGCAAAAGATTTGTCTCCAACACTCTTCCAAAAGTTTGCTGCTTATGTTCAACCACATGGGGAATTAAAACAGTGCCAGGGGCCTTTAGCACTTCGTGAAAGGGAAACAAAGCCGCAAAATGGTCTTTACACTTAACAACAGCCATCCCTTGCTGTCCAGAAAGGAGAGCTGTTTACCATCCCTTCCCTTGCTTTCCCCTTTCATCACAGCTTCTGGGAGGCAATCTGTGCCCGAGGAGATGGGGAGCCTGGCCTCTCCAGCTCAGCTGGCAAGAATCAGGCAGTGGGAGATGATGGGGCAGTGTCTGCCACACCGTGTGCTCCTGAGCTTGCCACTTAGCTGGATACGGAGGTAAATCAATCCATTAACTTCTCCTAACCATGGTCCTAATTAGCCACATATGTATAATCAGCATGCTCACAGGTCTCTCATCAGGGAATAGCGGGCTGACAGACACAAATTTGTTACTCTGCATCGGCTGCCAGATTTGGAAATCTGAAGTTTTTGAAAATGGATTAAAGCAACAAAACCCAACCAAATTTGCCAGCTGGCAATGTTCCTTGTGAGCAGATGGCTGGGAACACCTTTTGTGAGGAAAGCCCCTTTGGACAGGTGGACAGTATAAGTTCACAGTTAGGATGAAGTTATATCTGCAGTGAGGAGTAGAGACTTTTTCTCTCCTTTTCTGGGGTTTATATACGCATCATGAAAGACAAAGAAGAGAAGAACTCAGTGCTCTAATTCTTGATACTGTGCAGAGTGTGGGGTGGGGCTTCATTTTTGGATACAAATCTTTTATGTAGCCTGAATGAATTTGTATACTGAAAAGATGCTCCTGATAACTATTAACCCTGAGAATGGGAGGTGTAGAGGGCTGCAAGTCAAAGTAATTCCCTCATTTGTGTTAGAAATTATTGATTTTGTAGCTTACAGTGATGCTTTTTCTTTGCAGCATGATTTTCTTCTGAAACCATAATGTATTATTGAACTACTAAAAGAAGCCTGAATTGTTAATAAAGGAAGTTGTATAGATACACTCATGGGCTTGCCAGTGTATCAAAATTAGTGTTCTTATTTTATGTGTTTTTATTACATACTTTTATTCGATATGAATAAAATCATAGCTTTGCTTAGACTCCCTAGAAGTTTTAATCATGTGCCATATAAAGTTTAGCCTTGCTGAATTACAGTATTAACATATTTTCAGCTCATGCAGTTTTTGTTAGCTTTTTTTTTCTTCCCTGAATGCATGTTGAAAGAAAGAAGTTATCTTTATGGGCTCACTTATATTTGATTTTCCATAATTATGGGCTATTTTGTGATATTTTCCATGGTGATAGACTCTTCAATGATATGTGACCTTTTTTCCTGCTCTCTTTATCTCAGTTGAATATTTTACATATTCCAGTTATGATTAGAAAAAATAATATTCATAGAAGACTCAAAATAAATATTAATCTTTCCTGTAAATCCTAACATAGTCGTTATTAACTAAGTGTGAAAGTTGGAAGCATAGCTAAGAAAACAGGCTAGCAATAAACCCCAACACTATAAGCAAAAATATTTTTAAATGGTGACAAGATTCTACAGTTTAGAGCTGAGGGAGTTTTGACTAATTTTAACAATATGGTTTAATCAGTTCAGTAACAAAACCTATGTAGAAAAAAATCTTGGTTTTTCTCATTAAACCAGGCAGTGAACAGGCATAATCGTGAAAGAGTTACATGAAACAATGTAACTTTTTAAAAAGGTAGGTGTTTTTTCTTTATTTTTGAAAGGCAAATGTATTATTACATTTTCTTTCTTTTCACTGAAGAATCTCAAGTTATAAATTAATATTTTTCCCCAAGGAAATTTACTTTCAATTGAAAAACATTTCCTTTTAGAAGTGTTTATTATTTCATGGCAGAAAATAATTAGTTAATCTCTAAATTTTCCCTTTGGAAAAATGAAATTCTGTGAGACCTACCTCGGCAAAGTTTGGGACAAAATCTCTTATGCTACCCCAGAGAGAAAAGGTTTTGTAATTGAGGTAAAGATTTAATAGTTCTCTGGAGAGAAAGCTTGATGCTTTAAAAGTGGTCAATAATACTCTTAGCAGGATTTTTTGAATGGTCATTTTTAGAGAACAAATTTAATTTATCCTAAAGTGAGAAGCAAATTTATCATCTGGTTGAGCCACTAACACAGAGTTTGTTGCATCATCCTGTGTTAAAACATCATCCAAGAAGTAATTTCAACAAGAAATGATCAAAACAAAACATTAGAAGGTGAATTCTGGTTACTAAACTTCTTCTGAACTTTAAACAGACCTTTATAAAAATAAAAATGTTTTCATTTTCCAATTAATTTTATAGTGAGATAATAATCTTGGATAATATTGATGACAAAGAAATGTCCATGATAATGACATTTCCAAAGCTGTCTAAACTAAATTTTATAGAAGCTCTATCCCTAAGCAAAATTTCATATTAAATCTCTGAATTTACAGGTGTTCATTCCATATGTTGGGTAGAAAAGAACAACGGTTCTGCCTAGAACCTGCTGGACATACCAGAGTGCAAATACATATTCTGTTAATAAGGATTGACAGTAATGTGGCACAATAAGTAGATTCTTCAGAGAGCACTCAACACAGAAACAGTCAGCCATACCTTTCATTGTGCAGATGAAATGAAGGTTGTTGAGAGCTCATCTTCTGCCCAGGGCTGACAGCACTGAGAGCAAACCATGCCAAGACTCTCAAGTTAATGTGCACAGCTGGCAGCAGGGAGATGCAGGACCTGCCCTTATTCAAAGGGGAACTTTATTCTGGCCACCCACCTGCTTGTCTCAGAGAGCTGACTGTCGAGGCAGCCACCTGAAATCCATTACTGAGATGAAAGGAAGCAGCTCTGGCAGTGAGAAATGGTGGAGGAAGTTTCTTTCATTCACATTTGTCTGAAATTCCATATGACTTGAGAGAACTTTTGTCCAGTTGATGTATTTCAAGAAAAATAAATCAGTTTCAGCCTGTGCAATGCTTTTCCTCTTCAAACATCTAAATATTTTACAGAAAGGAGAGTGGAGAATCAAGATTTTTTTATTACTAAGGGAAGAGTGGTGATTTAGGAGCAGAATGGTGTTCTGCTGAGAGTCAGATAGCAGTGGAGATCACAGACCAACCCACGAGTCCTTCCTCCTAGCTCATTGCTTCAGCAGAGCTGTATAAAATCCTGTATTCCTACCTGCATTGTGTGGATGGTCAAGAGAATTTTAAAGGGTTTAAAGAATTAAAACATATTCTTTGCAGATAATTTATGCATTGATTTCTTCTCTAGAGAGATTTTGGTTATATGTGGCTGAGAAAAATCGAGTCTTAGAATAAAGCACTTTCATGGGTTGTTTGTGGTTCTATTCTAATAGTTGGTTTGACAAAATAAACCTAGTTTTCATGTACCTTTATCTGACAGGATGCCTTCTTTGGTACCCATTACAATCTGTACTAAAATATAAAAGGGCTTAACCGGTTTTTCATTTTTCCACAGATAAGGTGCACGATGAGGCGAGAGGAAGTGTTTGATGTTTCTCAGTCCAATTCTTAGTCATTAATGAAATCCCCAGTGCCCTGACATCTCCAATTAGTACACTCATCTGTTACCTCTGCTTTGCTCTGAAAGGCTGATGTATTATAAAAAGAAAACCAAGGCAAACTAGTTGTTGATTAAATAATATTGTGCTTACAGAGAAGGGAGAGTGCAGGGGGGAGCAACAGGGAAACAATCAATTAGGGGTGTTAGAATTACTGATTTAGTTAATCATCAGTGCACAGCTCCAGGCAGCTTCCCAAGCCCTGGCTGTGGGGAAATACTCTGACCAGTCACTCTGGAGGTTCTCAGACAGCTGTTAGCCACAGGTGTATTGTAGGAGGAGGCATCAAAGATGAAGGCACTTGTAAAATTTTCTACAAGATGCTTTTCTTGACCAGGGAACTCATATTTGTCTCCAAATGAAAATTTGTCAGTCCGAACTCACCTTGAATTCTGAGGTTCTTTAAAGTGAGTAGATGTTTATAGTAATTTCTCAGCTCCCAGATTTATTTTTCTTTGCTGTCACCTTACAGGTGGTGGCTTCAGACTGTGANAAAAAGAAACAAGAATTAGAAAACCTATTAACTAAGATTTATATGGTGTTAACAAGCATGAATACATTTGACAGATTCAATATAAAGGCATCCTTTTTTGGCTTACATTCATGAATCAAACCCTTAGCTTCTGGCTCTGAAATTCTGCCTAGTAGTAAATTTCACAGTTCGACTTGGAATAGATTCTTCGTGTTTTTTTGAAAAGGTCTTTAAACCACAGTCGTATCTAAACTGAGAAAGCAAAGCTTTCCTTGCAATGAATAATTGCCTAAGTGATACTAAAACAAATACATGCTTACTTGCAATTCCCAGCCTAATACAGTATTGTTGGGAGAGCTGCCAATAATGCAAATAATGTAAATTAGAGTGAGTAGAACCTGTGTGTTATGAACCAGGTTTGGAACAAAGCTAGTGAGCTCATTTCACTCAATTTTGGTGATAAATACTTCAGATCATTATTAAGCTTCTTTGGCAACCATCATCAAATCAATAGTGTAATCAAGGGTAAATGCTGAAGAATACAGCTCAGCCATGTTTAATTTAACAATATGTACAGGAGACAGAACTTCCCCCTGCTTCTTTGGGAACAACAGGTTGGTAGGTTTACTTGCTTTTTTTGTGAACCACTTAACTGCTATTACAGTGAATTTTATCTTTGTAGTACTACTGCAGAGCTGCCTACATCTGAAGTGTAAAATAGGGGCTACCTATCAAGGTTCCCTCTTCTGTGGATGGAATTAGCTTCCTCTCATTGAGACATTTATTTTAGGATAGAACTGTTCAGCCTACAGAGACTCTTCACCTTACAATTGCTTTACAATAAATGCCTGCCTTTAATGATGTAAGATGTGTCTTATGGTAAGATCATGCTGTCAAGCTCTTCCTTCTGAGTTATCTGCCTTAATTATCTGTTGATTTTGAAATGTAGCTTGTGTTCTGGGTATGTAATTAGTTCTTACAGTTGTCTCTGTTCATGGTAGTATTTTGCCTTGCAACCTTTGAATTTGTTGAGCTAAAAATCGGGATAAAAAGAACAGAAATATGTCAATTCACTGAATAATTCAGCTTGGAAGAAAGAGCCCTTTAGAAGTCTCCTGCTCAATATGAGGGTCAAAGTTAGAAAAGCTCGCCTGGATTGTTATTTAGCTAAATTCCAAAAATCCACATGGAAGCATAATCCAGAGCCTCTTGGCACTCTGGTAGGGGGCTGCTGCCATGATGGGTTTTATCAAAAAGTAAAATTCCTGTCGCTGCAGCTTGTGACTCTTGCTCCTTTTCTCACCCTAAAGCCTGGCTGTTTTTTGCTGAAAGCATTGACTGCCCAACTCCTGTTGAAAACAACAGGCAGCTCTTTTCTTAACCTTGCCTTGTGTATGTCGACAGATTCATTTCTCTCCTCAGTTTGCATCAAGATGTCCAAGTCTCCTTTGCATGGGTGGCCCACAACCAGACGCTACGCCAGAGGCCAATTTAACCAAGTGCCAAGTAGCAGAAAGAATTAATTCCTTGGATTTGCTGTTTATGTCCACTTTTAACCCAGACCAATACTCAGCCTTCACTGCTATATGGATGCCTTGCTGAGAAAGACTCATTTTGCTGCCCAGAGGCATTGCTGTGCCCTTTAGTGCAGAATTGCTCCTTGTCCACCCCAATAACCTGCTTACATTGTTGCATGGAGGTTTTATCTCCTGGTGCAGGACATTGAGCTTGAATTTTTTTTAACTTCCTGAAATTCCCATTGGCCTACTTTTCTGTGACCCCTCTGAAGAGCAGCCCTACCCTCCAGGCTTTCAGCAGCTCCCTCTGCCCTGCCTTATGAAACATCACCTGGGCTGAGAGTGTGTTCTCTCCTGTCAAACAGGTTGTTAATGAAGATATCATTGTCCCATGACCCCTAAAGAAAAACACCACAGCATTTAGGCTTCAAACTGTTGTACCATTTGAACATTCAGCCAGTTTTCCATCCACTTTGTAGCCCACCCATGCAGTCCCTCTCTCCCCAATTTGGCTGCAAGGCAGCAAGCTCAGATGAGCTGTGGTCACCAGTCACCCCTGCTCTACAGACTCAGTTACCTTGGGAAGGACAATTTTCCATCATCTGGGTGTGGAAGAGAGAGGTGTAAGGAATATTTTCCATCAGGAAGATTTGCACACAGAGAACAACTCTGGTTTGTTTCCCAGTTTATCAAAAGAAACCCACAGCCTTCTGCTGAGTATGTGACAAACTCTACATGTGAAGGTTTAATAAGGCCATTATTTATACGATGGACAGCCCAGAGGAATTTGCAGTAAGTGACAAAAGGTAGCTTAGGACTGTGAAATCTAAACTTCTTTGTGGATCTGACCCAAAGAGACCTCTAAAAGCCCTATCTTGGGTCTCTAGCTTATCATTAGAAACAACTCTGCTGCTGGAGGGGAGAGGAGCAAAATGAAAGTCCCTTTACCTTAGTGATCAGCAAAGATCCTGTGCTACTCCCAGGGCCCTAGGCGCATTTGAGTACACGTCCTTCGTCAGTTTAAAATATCCCCTGCAGCTTCAGCTAAAGATCTGTCTACTTTTAGACGCTAGAATACTGAGCTCTGTTGGAGATTGTTGTATTCCTGTGGGGTTCAAAGTATTAGCCTTCTANAAAAAAAAAAAAAGGAAAACATTATTGGTCCATTCCAAATGTTTATCTCTGTTCACAAAATTTTAACTATCCTTCAGAGAACAAACAAACAGAAAAGCCCTGTTTCTAATTACAACTAATTTGCTATAAGGTGGATGCTTTATTATCATTACTTTCATGTGAATTAGCCAAGTTTTGCACATATTGAAGTGATATCTGACCCAAGAAATCTATTAATAAAGCTATTGAATAACTATCAAGAGCATACAACAGTCTAGTAAATGATCAGGGAGTAACATGGCATAAACCAGCTCATAAGGCTAAAATATTCTTTGAAGCTTTAAAACTGAGATTTCCCAGTGCAGTGACCTGCCTCCATCAGTACTGGGAGAAGAGATACTCCTTGTGTGCAGGGCAGATGCTTCATTTCCCCCTCTGCTTCTGGATGGGACAGGGAGTTACTTGTGCCTTGCCAGGAAGATCTTTCCTCAGGAGGTTGTGGTTTATGTGCTCTGATCAGGAAAAAGTGCACAGCCCATGCAAAGTCATCTGCCCTCTGGAAACCAGAGCCAGGTAACCTCAGTCAGACTGAAAGGCCCCAGGGTAAGGGTGTAATGAATTTTGAGAAAGGGGCTTGTCTCTGTTTCCTATAGTTCTTTTTGTTTGTTTTTAGGGGAAACAGAGTTTGTGGCTAGTGTAACAGCATTACAAACCCTTTTCTAACATTTCTGCCTTCCCCACCAGTCTCTAGTCCCAACCCACTGCTTAAATTTCCCTCTTCCAAAGGCCCATCCTGGCTTATCATTTTGTACTTCTCTCTTGATACTGCACCAGCCAGGTGGATAGGGACCTATCCATGTGTCTGAGGTGACTCCTGCTCTCCTTTGAAGAGCAGGCAAAGACTGCTGAGCTGGTAGGGCACTTTCCTTTCTTCAATCTCACTGCAAAGGCCTTCTCTAGTTCTTTCGCCTGCTGAATCCACCCTTTGAAAGCTCTGCTCAGTCACTTTACAACAGACTGGGGCAGGAAAAAAGGTTTTTCAGATCATCTCCCCAGCGCAGCTGGCACTAGGGGATTTTGTAACAAAACTTTGAACTGTGGTCTCTGTTATTCAAGAGGCTCCAAAGGACTTCTAAATTCATTAAGTCCTGATCCACTAGCATTATTATCACTTTTTGGAGATAAGAACACCAAGCCTTAGAGCAAGCCTTGCAGGTAAGTGACAGACCAGGACTGAGAATGGGGTATGTCACCCCCCACCCTTCAGCAGTAACAAGAAGAAGAAAATATGGCTTTATCAAAGCCTGTTCATGTGACACTCTGCATTTTACTTAGCTTTCACATACCACTACATGATTTATTTTAGTGCAAATGTTCACAGTAGAGGTGCATAACTTGCCATGATCAAAGGAAATTCATGGTATTCCTAAGGCAAAATATTATTAAAATATAATATTAAATTACATTAACAATCTCGATTTGTATTGTACGTACTAATGAGGCTTTAGAATGTAAGGTAATTGCATAAATGATCTCCTTGTCCATCTCTCTATTTTGACTTTTTAATTGCAAATTGTAAAGAAAAAACACAAAGTAGAGGGAAAAGAACTTGCATCTCAATGCCAGAGATGTAGCCTCCACCACACTCCTGACAGAGATCACTCCATCAAGGTAATCCATGTGTGCTCAGACAGATGTTGATGCTTGACAAAATTGACAGTAACCACAGAAGGTCTCTTTGTTAAGATATACAACACTGCAAGGGCAGGAAACTGAATATTCTAGGAAGTTCATGATGAAAGGAAAATATAAATGTCCTGCACAGTCTTGCTTTGTGAGCACAAATCAACAGGCTGGAGGCTACTTGCTATTCCAAAGTCTGTCATGGATTTATGGTTTGACCTTGGGAATAGCTCTTCTTGTTTCCTTTACTACCTTTTGAATTACCAGAAGAGGAGTGAATCAGAGTCAGGTGAAATTATAATATGATTGAAAGCCAGAAAATGGCCTTTTCCCTGTCATGACACCCAAAGTGTAGGCTGTCCTGGTTATTGGGAAAGAGGCAGAAATAGTGCTAGAAATAGAGAGACCTTCTCTCTCATTGTGTAAGTTTATGTTGCCTGCTTTGAAATAGCAACCTCCTCAGCTCCCAGCCACAAGCCACTGCTGCAGCAATAAATAATCAGAATGATGTATTTTCTGGGATTAACGAAGCCTTGCACAAATAGAAGTGGCTGTTCACACTTCCAGGGGAACCGACCCATGAGCAGGCAGCGAGGCCATTGCTCAGGTAAGGCTCAGCCCTGAAGCTTCAGGAGGAAGCAGGAGGATGTGCCTGGTGCTGCCCAGCCCTCCCCAGGTGTGGCTCCAGCTCCAGCCACAGCCTGGCTCAGCTGCTGGCAGGTGCTGCTCTCTGTGCAATACCACATTCTGTGCATGTCCCCTCGCTGCCTACAAATCACCTCGGGTGAGCCAACAGCCGTTTCAGCCTTTCAAAGCAGCTTGTTCTTATTCCTCAAGAAAGTGTTTATAGCTAGGATTTAATAACTCTGTAGTGCTTTATATTTTGGAAAAAAAAAAAAAAAAATCACATTCTGCCCAACACAAGCTATGTAAACAAGAGCAGTGATTATACATTCAAGTGATGAAGTGAATGTAATGTTTATACAGTAGGATAATAGAATATTTCTGATTCAATTGGTGGTTATTTGTCATAACCAATGGAATTTTTATTTTAGTGCAATAGGCTCTGACATTTTCACCCTGGAGTAATTGTGTTCACAAATTTGGTATCTCTCCAGTCTATCTCCTAGATATTCTAGCCCAAGATTTCCATGCTGTGCAGCAATTAATTTTGTGAGGCTTCTATGTATGTTGTGTTTTTCAGGATTTCACTCTTTATATTCCTCTCACACAGTGTTTCAGCACAACTGAAACTGAACTCTATTGGTATTAACAATAGTGCAAGGCAATCTTTCTCAGCTAAAGTTGGATATCTGGTTTTCTTCTTCCTTAAATCACTCTGATGATGGCAACTACACGTAATAAAAATGGACGTGCAGTAATAATACATTTACTTCTTTACTGTCATATCATGTTTCCCTTTTCATCTCTCTCTTCATTTCTTCCATCTCTCTTGTTTTTGAAATATTCTCTCTTCCTTTATTCAGTCCTTATCTGAGAGAAATGAAACACCTCATTTTACCCTGCCTTTTTTCCTCCTACATTTCACTTTACTCTCTCTCACTGTAAGACAGAAAACATCAGGCTCAGTAGGAGCATTAATAGGGAGACAGACAGGCCTGCCTAGAGCCTTTGATTAGAACATTCCACATCTGAGCAGAATATGGATTCATGAAAGACTATGCATTGTGGTTGTTTGCTTTTTTTTCCTTTTCTTTTCATACAACAAAGAAGAAATCAAAGTCTCCATTATGGGTATTCCACTGGACAAATCCAGTAAAACACCTAAGAGACACATCACACAACTAAAGCAACTATTCTCTTTGCCGTCTCATATGCTTGGAAGGAGCTGAGAAATCTGTACAAACAGCCCAGAAATCACCAGAATGTCTAAACATGTTTTGTCTAACCAAGGAGAGGATGGAGCCTCCTAGAACTTGCAAGTTTGAGGTCATAAGAGAGACTAAATATTCCAAGGAAGGGCACATTAATGATGCAAAATATACACTCAATGAAGAATAACTTTCTACTGATTCTTTGGTGCTGCCTTAGGTATTTATAACTACATGGGACAACTCAACAAACTTCTACCACATCTTCCAGGTAACTACTGTGAGAGATCAAAAGCACTTCCCCCCAAAGAGGTTTTATTACTACCTTGTCACTATTGCTGTAGGTCAGAGACCTTGTATGACCTGAGGCAGCCCTCCTTGTGCTCAGAACATTTCCTATTGTGTTTTAATCCCTTTGTAAGTCTCTTTGTGGCCTCTATAATGGAATTTTTTTGTTTTATTTTTAACACTTCCTCTTCATACTAAGAGGAGGATTGCAAAGGTGTACTATCTGTAATATCTATAAGAAAGAAATAAGTCCAGGACCCAGAAGAAATGACTTTGTTTCTTTTTATTGTTTCTGTCTTTTTTCAAATAGAAAAAGCTTGTTGTACAGAATAGATGATGAAGATACATCAATGTTTGTGGCTTGGTCCATGCACAAAATTCAGAGCTATTTTGTATACAAATCCCAGCTTTTGTGATAGGAATATTTAGACTATAAACTAAGAATAATAATTAAAAAAAAAAAAATCTGGGGGCTAATGAATGTACATGAGTACTGTGGATTTAGTTTGATGTTTCTGGAGGACATCTGCCTTACAGTCTGTTAATGAGTGAGGAGTTACTCCTGCCAGTGAGGAAAATATTCATGCTGCTTTCCACAGATGGGAAAAGTGACTGTTAATGTGGGCATTCATAAAGGCTACTCTCACAAGGATAATAGTAATGTTTTATTGCCCAGAGCATAACCCAGCATGGGTTTTCAGGGTGACTCTTTAGAAAAGTTTTTATCTTTCTTTTGACAAAGGAAAGAGCACAGAATGTAGATTTTGGGAGCAACCTAAGACAAGATTTCTTTTTCTGGCTCAGTTCCTAGATTTCCAGGATGACAATTGACAGGATGTATCAAGAAGCTAACTTTAATTAAAGTAAGCAAACAGAAAGAAAGTGTTATCAGGCGTGGGTGAACAATATGGTGCTCTCCCCCAAATAATTTTGAGAAAAGTTTAAAAAGTGTTTTTGCTAATGTTTCCAAGGAGAATGTAGAAACTCAAAACTTTAACCTATTTTTTAAAAGTTACACCTAGAATGCTTTTAGGCTACAAAAAAATAACACATTGACATTAAGATGTACGTTTAAATGTAAATTTCTGCATGGCCCATACCCTCTCGTGATTATTAATTTTAAAGTACTAAAATGGATTTTGTGTTTCAAAAAAGAACACAAAAGCTTTCTAATGGACTATAAGACTGTCTAATAAGACTATCACAGCTTTTTTTTTTATCTTCATGTCTGTGTTAGGACTTGAAGACAAACCAGGGCAGATGAGGTCCCTAAGGTTAGGATGACTCTACTGTGTGGCTAAATCTGTTTATTCATTTGTATGACTCACAGGACTTATGTCAATTCATCCTAAATAGCAGAAGGCTGTTTAAAATGAATGTTAGTCATATAATGTGCCAGCATGTGTATCACTTGTTCCTCTACTGGCTGATTTGCTAGGAGATAATAGCCTATTATTGCTACCAGCTGCTAATTAGCTGCTAATTAATAGGTTGATAGGCTCTGAAGCCTGGAGGGACCATTAGCTCTTACAGTATGACCATAGAAGTTTTAACCCATCTCACCCATGCTACCAGAACTTGTGACAGGCTGTTAGAGCCAGTCCTTGGCAGCAGCAACCACACCACTGAAGTTATCTAGAAATGGAAACTCTCCTGGTGCTTTTACAGTTATTCCAGTATTTTACCATCATCAGTGATAAATATTTAGACCTCGATTCTCACTGAATGTGTTTGCAGCTATTAGTTATTCTCCAGGAGGACAGAGAGCTGTTTATTATCTGGTACTTTCTTCTGACAAAATTGTTCACTTATTGTAAACAAGATGCTTCTCCATCATACAAATCACAAACTAAATAGGTTGTTCCCATTGACTGTCTGTCCACAATATTTCTCATTAATCTCTTGAATTATTTCCTATACTCTCTTCACAACTCTATTAACTTTTAAAAAAAGCAGTGAGACCAAAACATCTGGGAGGTTTTACTAAGTGTAGGATTGAAAACAAGCTTTATGCATCCATTATTCAGCAGTGTTATGTAGATATTGTTTTGAATTTGTTAGAGGTGATGAGGTAGTGCCACACTATTAGATGCTTCACCACCCCCATCATTCAATCTATTAAGCAATATCTTCATTTAGGAGGGCTTCTTTTTGAAACACAAAGGAAGGTGATATAACCTGCACTCAAAAAGGTTTTAGTTTTTCATAAAAACATCAGCTAATAATTCCTCTGTCATATCCCAAACAATGGGAATGTGTCTTCAGTTTCAGTGTGTGATTACAATGTGATGGAAGTGAAGGAACGATTTCTCTGGAAGCAGACTGCCAGAAGCACAGTGCAGTAACCCTGGATCCCCCCATTCTTGTTGCAACACACTCAATTTGGCACTCTGATTCCTTAAGCCTTTATTGTATCTTCCAGCAAAGGTCACATTTTCATTTTCTGTGACACTAACTCTGAGGAGATCCAATGTGATTTCTTTTTTTTACTTCACTTTCTCTTTACTTCTCACACCACCCCCTCCTGGAACTGGTTTATTTTATTTATTTATGTGTAACTTATAGTATATTTTAGGTTCATGTGTGGCAAGTTATATCTCATAACATACTTGATTGCATGTAGACTTGTGTGATTATAAGAAATAAAGCAGAAAATTAAATTGGTTCACAGCTTCTTTTTACCACTGTTATCATTTTCAGTGTCCTAATATCATATGGAGAGGGGTGACACCAAAGGTACTTTATTTTGTGTGCATTATTATTGTGAGACAGACATCACACTATCACTGCTTGGTGAACTAAAACACAGTGCTGGGAATGCAGTGCCAGGTTGCAGAACCAGGTACAAAAAAAGGTACATTCAGCAGCCCACAACAGACAGGGTGGCCTCAGGCTCTTCAAGTTGTGGTGCACTTCTCTCCTGAGCCACCTGGATACTGAATGTTCTAAAGGATCCATAGATATTCTCTACTTTGTTTATTAAGAAACTTTTCATCACAAAGTAAATTAGCCAGCAAGCCTGAACCACTGAATGTTTTATTGTAGTCCTTTCATAGTTTCTCAGATCTCCATTTGGATTTTCTTCTACCATGGAGGAAAACTCTCCTTTTTCTTCAGAAAATATAATGAAATGCTGTCAGTAATTTAATAAATCCCATAAGATCCTTTCTTAAGAAGAAATATATATTCTGGAATACACACATGCACAAGGTTAACTTATTAATATGCTTTTGTGCATACTGGCTTGGTTTCTTCAGCCTGGATTTACTGTATAAATATACTTACCAGTCACCTGTTTGCTGGACCAGTCACGTGAGCTGAAGTTCATATAATTAAAAGATATATGTGAATTCTGGGAGTACAAGTCTTTAAGGCAGGCATGTGCTGAGTAAAGGGTTGTGCAGTAACTACCATGGTGTGGTCACCTCAGCTGGCAGAGTCTCAGTGCTGCCAGGGCTGTGGGCTCAGATCACTGGAGCTCAACAGCTGCTTCCCCACATGGGCTGGCCCCAGCTCTCTGTTTCCATTCTTTGGAACAGAAACAATTAATATGGTGCTGCAGACCTTACTGGGGATAGCAAAACATAAAGCATTAACTGCATTGTGTGCAGTCATTACTGGTGTAAACAGCCAAGAACATTTCCCAGCCCACTGGCTATTTTATTAAGCTGTAAGATACATCTTTTGTCCCAGTTTTTGACAGTAAATCCCCCTGTTCCTTTTTCATGATTTCATGAAACACAGTGGTGCAGTGATTCACTGAGCTTCATGCCAGGAGCTAATAGAAAAGCCAGAAATTCTGTTTAAACCTTTTGTACCCAGCTAAATTCTTAATATAGTAAAAAAAGTACTACTTGCTTGTCCATGGGGACCTAAGAACAGTCCTGATGATGTATGGTACATAATTTAATGAAAATCCTGAATGATGGGAATTGCCCTGTACACCTGGACTCTCTGATCAAGACCCACATCCATTTGATCTGATCACATCTGATCAAGACGCCCAGGAAAGGGCATGGATCAGTTAGGGATAATTTTGTCTATTATTTCTTGATGTTCCCTCTTTGAGCCATTTTTTAACTGTTCCTCTAAAATGTTGTTCCTGAGTATTGTGTACAACTTTTTTCCTTGATAAAACATCCATTTTTGGAACACAATAACTGAATACTTCTCAACAGAAACCCCCACCGTGTATGTATATATGCATATAAATATAAACATATATATATTAACAATTTATTCTCTCTTATGAGTAGGAAATAACAAATTTGGACACAGGGGAAAGATGTTAAGTTGTTTTTATTGCATTTCTTTTAAATATAGAGTATGCCAGTTCAGCTCTCAGAGGCATTAACTGAAAGAGCCCCAAAGCAACATAAATAAATTCAAGCACAAATAAAAACAAATTCAGCACTCACAAACAACCTCACAGTAACCTAACTTCTATTTCCAAGTAAGGGTTGTGCCCAGAAAACCTAACATTTGGAAACATTTGTGCCCAGGAAACCAAACATTTGTTTGAAACATTAATTTTTAGGCTCCTTGTATTTCCCTGTTTCTGGGTATGACATCTCAGGAGTTTTGGGGGTTTTTTGACAGTCAGAATGAGGATTTTGTTATTATTTGTTGTTTGTTACTACATAGAAAAGAAATACCAAAGGAAAATATTGAAACCATTGAAGAGAATGCAAAAAAATAAAAGAACGTATTACAGCTGCAAGGTTCAATAACAATAATTAAGGACCTTACTGCTGATTATATTACAGAGTTGTAATTGCTTTTTTGTACTGAATGCTTTTGGCATGTACTTTGTCTCTGTAGTACCTATCCCCTCTGTGGGGAAATACCAAATCTATTAAAGTAACAACAAAAAAAGATGTAGAAAAAACTTATTATAAGCAAATTTCTCAGATGACCTAAAAAAGGCTGATTATTTCCTAACAAAGTCAATAACAACTTCACCCACTCTGCCAGGAAGGTCCCAAAATTATTATGAGTAATATCAGAAGATCAGGTCTTTTAAATCTCTGAAAAAAATCTCTTCTTTCTGTACGACTTGTTGGCCTGGCTTTGAAAGAAAATCATTACCAGCCTTGTCAAAAAGGCAGCTTCTACTCTAGCCTGCAATACTCTTATGTTTGCTCCAAAAGGCATCTCCTGGCACTTGCTCCACTGCTGGCCTCCAGATTGCCATTTTCTGGAGTAGGTTAGTCAGCAAATTTTGTGCTGATTCATTTATAACAGTATACAGGAGATATGGATCAAACCTTGACAGAGGAAACTGAGAGACATGTACATTAGTGGGAATGGGGACAAAAAGCACTCTGTGTTTTTCAATAGGAAATTAAAGCTGGACAAACCCTATGCTTTTCTTTTATTTTTAATTAGATAATGGGTTTGGGATTTTGTTTATTTGGTTTTGGGTTTTTTTTAGATATAAATGGGAGAGAGACTAAGAGAAAAAACCCTCAATGATTACTCTCTTTTGTGTTGCCCTGGACAACCTGGGCACAAAGTCCTGCCACAACTGATGTTAGCAGCTTTTGGTTATGATGCAGACACAGTGAGAAATGAAAAACTGGGGCAGAAATAAGTTAATTTTCTGCCTAGGACTGAACATGTGCAGATTTTCCATGCCTGTTCTCCTAGCTTGGGGTAGGAAGAGTTGTAGCAAGTTAGAAGGAAAGGAAGAGATGGAAAGTGTTTCTATGGACATTAATTCATCACATGCTGGAGAATTTTATTGTGCACAGTCCAGTAGAGACAGATTGCAGAGATGGTGTCTCACCTATTTAAAAAGGAATGGCTGAAAAGAGATTCAAATCAACCACTGACTTCTTCAGTGGTTATATTAGGAGACTGGGATATGAGAAAGACAAGTTTAGTTACTGTCTTGGCATCCAGTTACTTATATGATCTTAGACAAATGAAGGAATTGCTCTGTGAAGTTCCTCATTGATTAAATGGTGCTAGAAGTACTTCCTGATTTAGTAGTAGATGTGGGAAAAAATACATTAAAGTTTACAGTATGTTCATCTCCTATTTTAAAAGGCTCTGTCACCATTATTCTTCCCAGAACCTGCCACTGGATTTAATGGAAACAGATGATTTACAGTGAAAAATTAAGCTGTTATTAAATTTATATAAACACTTAATGGTCTGTGTATAGTTTGATTCTAACTTCTATATCTGTGAAATTCAGTTTATTATATTATTTGGTTCCTAAGTTTTTTGCTACCTGCAGCTTCAGGCCTTACATTGCTTAAACGCCCTTCAACTTCTAGTGCTGCAGGAAAAAAGCTTTCATGCTGAGGAAGTATACCCTACCCATGCAGGAGAGGAATCCTGCTTGCCCAGTTCAGGCTGTTAGTGCTGAAGGACACAGCTGTTCAAAGTGTGCAGTTGCAAGGCTGAAATTGTGCCTTGCCCACTGCCATAGCTGGTGCCTCCCACACTCATCCTTAAACTCGTTTCAACAGAAGTGGGCTCCCACAAAAGCTGGGGACCTGTCAGCTCAGCACTCTCCTGGATTTAGTTCTAAAAAAAATAACTACTGGTAAAAGGCCTCAAGAAATAACTGGAACTGGGACAGAATCAGAAGAGGGCAAGGAGAGGAAAACATCTCAGAACCCTTTTTCATTTCAAATGTACTCTTTGGGAAAAATGTCACTTACTGGAGATAAAAATGCAGGGCATTGCTGAGCAGGTGTAAGTAATTTTGTCTAATTATTACAAATGGGTTTTCCATGTATGTGAACCACCTGGGATTACTGAATGGTGAAAACATGTAGGAAGAAGGTAGATTTGGAGAAGGCAGAAAGAAATGCTTTTAATAGCTGATTACAGGAGTACTCGGGGGTAACAGAGACATTGAAAATGATCTTAGGCAGTTTTATAAGAAGAAGTTATTTCAGCAAGATATTTGGATTAGCCTTTAGGAGGCATGGGAAAAAAAGTAACATCTGCAGTGGTTTTGTAAATCCTTAAGCATGAGAAATCCACTAAAGCCAGGAGAGGCATGGCAAATCCCATGATCACCAATGTTTCCAAGAAGTGGCCTGGCTGTTATTAGGATAGTCTACTTAGGCTACGTCAGAAATCAGCTTTCTTATGTTAAATGACTAGTGACAAATTTGATAGAAAAAAAAAAAAAAAAAAAAAAAAAAAAAAAAAAAGAAAACCTCTTTTGCAGTAATTGTTTCTGGTGGAACTCAACTATAGACATGGCAAAGGACCTTATGTGTTCTTGCAGACTTCTACAATTTAGCAGTTCCTCCTTCCTTTTAGGAGAAGTCTATAAAGAAGACCATAAGAGAGGGAATCAACTGTTTGCAATCATACTGATCATAACAGCTAGAGCAAGTATTATTCATATACATCAGCTTTTGAGTGCTCCATCAGGACCTGAAGGACCAAAACCATACAGTGATCAAGCAGGAGCTTGGTAGCATTAATATGAAGAAGTTAGGTACTTCTGAATCTTCTCCTACAGAGGATGGCAATCATACCCCTTTTGGCCATCATCCTCTCTTTGGCTTTCTCCTCCAGAGTTCCACATTTCACTGTCAACCCCTTGAGCTTCTGGAGCACTGAGCAAACAGCATGATAAAAAGAGGTGAGCAGCCCCCTCATGTATGGGCTGCTTGGGGCTTTATGTGTGGTTTAGTGCCTTGCTCTGTCCAAGATGAGATGCCCATCAGCTCCTCCTGTGTATGGAGTGCCTTGGGAGCACAAGGCTCACCCTGTTTGCCTGACATTTGGACATGCAGAGGGTGTGATACATGGTTCTAAAAGATCAAGGACAAAAGCATCTTGCTGCAGGTGGGTAGACATTAACTCCTCTGTGTGATGCAGTGCTGTCAGCAGCACTGAAGATATGTGCTGAGGAGAGGGGTATCTATGTTATAATCTGTCTTAGCTAAGGCAGGTGATGCATTGCTCTTTGAGCAGCAGCACAGTGGGACCCATCCTTCATGCACAATAATGCCTGAGAATCATTTCAATGGTTTATGGCACCTCATAGAAAGTCAAAATTTGGTGGAGAAAACAGGAATTGGCCTGAAAAACAGATTGGTTTTATAAGAGGGGAGAGACAAATTCTAAGTATGACAGATGTGCTGTGCATGGTTATGCCAGAGTGTTTTAGAAGGCCACTGGTCCCCAGCTGGAAGCTAAATTTGCCCTTCACTTGAAGCACAATCTCTGAGCATGTGTGCATTTCCAGCTCTTCACAGAGCAGAGCAGTCTGGGGTGGATTACAGTGGCTGTTTCCCTCCTTGTTGCTGTGCACAGACACATGCACTCTGGCAGCTTCTCACATCCTCCTGCCAAAGCACTGGTACTGAAACTGCAGCATTACCACAGCACAAGGTTCCTTGAGTTTGCTTTCCAGACACACACTGAGCCCTGATCAGAAGGACCCCAAACACTCTGAAAACTTTACCATGGCTGTAATGAGATCTTGGAGCAGAGGATAGGAGTATGGACTTGCCTTCCAGTTTGCTAGATATGCTCTTTTATTCCTTTTATTTAATGCCAAGGCCACCAGCAATGTGACAGGTTGGAAAGAAGGCTTGGGAGTACTCTGAAGAGCAGCTTTCTCAGGGATGACTTGAGTGGATATGCAGCATTGCAATATCAGGTTCAGAGGGCTTGAGGAAGGAAGGATCTCTCAGCCCATCAACCCAGCAAGGGAAACAACAGAGCAGTGGGCAGTACTTGAACTTGGACTGTCAGAAGGCAAGGGTTAGCTCTCCTTCAGCTTCTTCCTATGCAGCCATAACACCATACCCAAACGTGTCTCAGGGAAGCAGCTACCCTCACTGAAATATTTTTTTCCCTCCTAAGCAGCAAATCTCTTAAGCCATTAAGCTGTGAAATAAAGTGCATTGCTTTTGCTGCACAAGTGACTTTTTTTGACCTTGGCTAGAGGGACAAATTGTCCTATGGATCTTTAAAGGAGCCTTAGGGAGGGTCTTATGCTCACCATTTGTAGTAGTGTGGCTCCTCCACTGGATTCCTGGGCATCCAGAGAAGTGCCAGACCCACTCCTCTTCCTGTGCCTGACTCCCACAGCTTCACCTCTCCCACCTTATGGGGTTGCCAAGCAACCTCCTGTGAGAGGAGTGAGCAAGAGCTGTCAAGTTTTTTTTTTGTTTGTTTGTTTGGTTTTTTTTTGGTGTTTTTTTTTTTTTTTTTTTTGGTTTTTTTTTTTTTTTTTTTTTTTTTTTTTTTTTTTGTTTTAAAGTAGCAACGTCTCCTTCAAAACTTAAAAGTTATAAGAGAAAATTAATTTTTGGTTGAATATCACAATTAGGCCTCATCTCCTTGCCTCTCCCCATTCCCTCACTTGGTGTCCTGCAGTTTCAGAGGGCCCAGGAAAGGGTTGCACCTGAATATATGAAATAAAGTTTGAAGCCTGCTCTGTTTTTCAGATTTGCAGCTGCTTCAGGAGTGAGTGGACCAGCAGGGTCCTGTTGAATTTAGAATCTGAGACACTGCAGGAAATTGAAGCCATGAAGGGATTGAGGCATTTTCTAGAGGCAGTAGAATTATATGTATTTTAAAACAAAACAAGATGTAGATACAGCTACAATATATTTCTCATAGCGATTGGCATGTCTAACCTGGGGTTCTTCTGACTGGCCTAAAAAGGTGAAAGAAGTAACTGTAGAGCAGGGGAGAGGTGGCAGTGGCACCTGGAGTCACCAGCATGAAGGAGTCTGTGCTCACACAGGCTACATCCATGCACAGGCACACGAGGAGCCTGTGCATGGTGATGGTGAGGTGTTTGTGCAGGTCCAGTTTGGACAGTGGGTCACAGCTGGGGGCAGGCAAACTCCGTGTCCCCTTCATCCAAACTCCTGCTCTGACTCCTGACAGACTCCTGGGCTTTGTCTGGCCATGGAGTGTTGTGAAGATTTCATAGGAGTTGTATAAAGAGACATCACGGGTAAGATTAATAATACATGGAATGTAACTGGGTCATGAATCAGGATTTGATAAAACTGTCTGAATAATGAACAAACAAGTTCACTAGCATGTTTATGGACCGACATCTCAAGTGTCACTTGCTGCCACCTTTATGTGAGCACTGTCTTTGCTTACTGGTTATATTCAAACAACTGATGGGAAAGAATGGAAATGCAGGCTTGTGATTCACAAGCTCCATGAATTTGCACCAAGTTTGAGTTTTCTGTTCATTACTTGTCCGTTTTTGGCTTCTTTGGAAAAAAACAAAAGGAGGTCAGTCATAGAAAAGAAGCAAAGGTTTTGGGGTTAAAACTATGCCAGTAGTGATTATGGGAAACAAATACCAAGGGAGATCACTATTCATCCATAGGCAAATGAGGGAGTGGGAAAGAGGAGCTTTGGAAATATTCACAAACCTGGGGGGGAAAAGCTTGATTTTTAATTTTTTTTTCTCCTTTTAAATCAGATTTACTGGCTGTGCATCATAATGAGACAGTGATACACTTTTTTTTGAGGTAGAACATATATTTCTTACAGTAAGGAACAGTCATTAAAAATTTTTTTCCTCACTAGTATCCCTCCTATATTTTTCACTACCTGTGCAGGGATTTTTACAATTGTCAATCTAAACGTGCAAGAAGTTCAGGTAATGATAGAGCAGGTGTACCTTGGGAAGATTAAATTATTGTAGTCAATGAACAGCTTTGGGGTAGCAGCCGGATTATTGAAATAATGTTAGCAGCACTAATAGTTACAGAAAATAATGATTTCTCTGCTCCATGTGGAGCTCTTTAAACATCCAGAACATAAACTTACCAATTCGACTGTTTTTTGCATTTGCAACTTCATAAATAAGACCCAGTCTTGTGTTTATGTGACCCTGGGTGCTGTCTTAGACTCTGGAAAGATCTAATTTTTACAGTGTTGGAAGTCCATAGTGTGAAAGTAGGGGACAAAGATGATATCCATGGAAGAAGATGGAATATTTTACATTTCAGCAACATTTCCATGGTGCCATCATGACTCTTAAACCAGAAGAATTTGGCACTGAAATCTAAAAATGTCTGGTTCTGAACATTTGTGTCTTCTCCCAAATATTAGTATGTTATAATCCGTTATACATCAACAAGCATTTATGCAAAAGGTGGAAAGAACAGTCCCTCTGCTGGGGACCTGAACTCTTCAGAATGTCAGAATTCAATAGAATAATGTTTCAGAAGTGACTGGCACCATCTCAGCCCTTTTTAAGTCAGGGTACATTTGTTTTATCCATTTGTGGTTACCTGATCTCATTGTTTACCAGTGACATTAGAGAAGGCATGAGCAAGCTTTGGGGCAAGCTGTTGAAAACAGACACCACGAGAAACCACTTTGAATGTCAGAAATACCAGTGACAGTGAAAGGGAAAACCTGGGCACCACAGCACTTTGAGAGAGGCATCAAGATCATTAACAAGTATAGATGAAATTTTTTAAGAAGGGGGATACTGACAGAAATTTAGGCATATTCATGCAGGATTACAATAAAAAAGGGTATTTTTCTTAGGAGGTTCAGACAAAAAATAATCTGTAATATGCAGGGCTACACAATTTAGAATGTTAATGAAAAAAGAGTCTAAAACTGATGATTGAACCTTGTACTTAAGCCACATGAGAAATGAGCTCCCTCAGCTCTTTCCTTTTTTCAACCTCTGGAGTATCTTTCTGTCATCCAGAATATGAGAACAGATTCTTCAAAGTGTAAATCTGGGTGTGCAGTACCAGTGTATGAATTAAAATAGACTGAATGATAGAGGTGATTTAGCAAGTTGATCAGCTTTGCTCTTCTGAGCTTGTTCTTGACAAAATAGACCAGAAACCAGATAAAAAGTGTAAAAGCAGCTACAAATGAGGATACTCTTCTGACAAGATATACTTGATTCTACAGATTTCTTACCCAAAGATCAAAAAAAAAAGAAATGTCAATATTTGGGGCATTTGAACTTCCTTCAGGATATATCTTATATCAAAACCTCCTGTCAAATTAAAGCTTGACAGCCTTCACTGCTCAATTGCTTTCAATCACTTCTAAAAGTCTAAAAGATTTCTTCTAAAAGTAAAAAGATGTCCAGCATCCAGTGACTGAATGAAATGTGTTGAATTTGGTTGTCCCTTGGCAAAATCTTTTTCTGACTATATGAAAGTGGAGAGTGGGTGAACAGCATAGTAATCTATTGATGACTCCAACTGGAAAAGATTTATCCAGGCCTGTTATATGATCCATTTCTCAATTCTCTGTAATACTTTACTAAATAAAACCTTGGTGGATAAAAGAAGTCTATTCCAAAATATTATTTTCCCTCTAGAAACCTTTGCCTTGAAGAGGAGTGTCCTTTTAGAGAGTAATCTTTGGCAGGGGTTTTATTATCTCAGAGGACGTACTTTGGGGATCATGGACCTCATCTAACAAGACAGGATTTGTTATCACCTGGAGATGGAAGCATTGCAGATAGCTGCCGTACAAACTCATCACCAAGATTGTTTTTTGGGGAAAAAACATCTTTGATTTTGCATATTGGCATCAAGTCTGGATCTAGGATGTGTTCAAAGAGAAATCTGATCCCATGGGGCTCAGTTATGGGAGCACTTCCACACAACAAATACAGGATATCCTTGGATCACTCACTGTGGCAAAGACAACAGACCTCACCCAGTCAGGATAAAGTCTGATGGCTTGTTGTAATCAGCAAGAACTCCAATAAAAACTAGGACAATTCTCAAGTTCATGGACAAGCCAACACTCCCTGATCAACCAAGAATGGATAAGAAGGCCTCAGTCCCAGTACAGATGACAGTGATCTCTCTGATCACTCACATTAGTCTGGAATAGCTTTTATGGAGTTGGGTGCCCAGTAGCACATTACACAGTACGTGTGAGAGATGTGAAAAGGCTCTCTGCAGAGTGAAAAAACAAATACTGCTGAGCCACAGACTGACTTTGAAGGTTAATTGGACATTTAGTTTTAGCTGCTGTCACAATAGATCAGTCATGTCACACTGTAATCAAAACTAACACCTTCCAGCAGGCTTGTTAACTATTCTAACATAGGAGGCAATTGTTTCAGTAATAATGGCAAAGGTAAGGAATATTCCTTTGTGTGTTACAGACATTTATAGCAGCAGCACCACCTGTCCTCTGGAATTATGAGCTGTTCTGTTTGTGAAGGGATGGCCTGATTTTTTTTTTTGTTTGTTTGTTTATTTGCTTGTAACACACATAGAAATCTGGCTGAATCAAAGTAATTCACTGAAAAAGGTCAAAAGCAAAGAGCTACTTGGTCCAGAAGATGTCAATAAGAAGACCTACAAATAAAACCATAGCCTGCAAAAGACTATGGCTGTACTTTTTAAAAATTAAAATATATTGTATTCAAGTATAAAAAAAGATAAGCCTAAAAAGTTCTCAGATAGAACTGAGGATCTGAAGATAAAACTATTCCACAGAGATGTGTCTTCAAGAAAAACTGAAAACAAACTTCACCCACATTACAACCATGTAATACAAAAAGGGGCTCATGTTTTGGACCAAGGGGCACAACAGAAAGGAGGGAGGCTACATCCTTTTAGCACCTCCTGTGTACAGCTCTGCCCAGGAGCATCTCCCAGAGAACAACTCCTGACATTCCCAAGGCTGTATGGTGCATTCAACTTATCTCTGATACTATGACAACAGCAGATTTTTCAGGCCATTTATGAGCCTTTTCAGGTTCTTCTCACTTATCATGATTGGAAGGTTTCCATGTTTCTTTCTTGTTCAGGAAAGACTGAAAAGTTAAATGGCAAATACAAAACTGAGGAGAAGAACAGATATGAAAGGAACTGCAAGGGAAGTTTTCATAAAATTTTAATACTGATTAAAAATGTTTTAAGAGGTGGTGACATATCAAAATATTGTATTGTTGTGACTCTTATGAATTGTGTTATTGAAAGCACCATTTTCCCAGTATCTATATTTACTATGAAGTAAGGACACAACATTGCTTATGGTATATTCAGTCTGAACAGGCTTTTTTAGAGAAGGAAGCATGGCAGGAAAACTTGACACAAAGATTAAGGAACCAAGCAAATAACAGTTTTCAATAAGTTCAGTGCATGCCACTGAAAGAGATATGAGTTTGTCTGAAGATGCTTCATTTCCATGACCAAAAAAAAAAAAAAAATAGAGATTTACTAGAAAAAGAGAAACCTTTATAAAGATTGTTTTGCTCACTTTCAATTCAAAATGGTGTATTTACAGACAGATATGTCCCTCATCTGCATGTTGGGGGCATATAATTTTGTGAAACTATAGCAAAAGATGTTAAGGCAATTAGAAGATAATTACTGTAAAGAAGTGGTAAAACTGTAATATCGTCTGGTAAAAAAAAGGAAAGAAATAAAAAAAAATTAAGAGAAAACATGAGCAGAGGTGAAGAACTCATAGAATAAAGATGCAATTCTTCTTCAAGACTGAGGAAAGAAGAAAGAAAAAGCCATGGTGAAAAAGGCAGTATGATCTGTATTTAATCAGACCACGTTGCTACATAGCCGTGACACAAGAATTTGTGTTTTACATCCAGTACCTTTAGGCTGAGGATTCTTTTAGACCCCTTCATAAATATGTTCCTGAAATTAGAAAACAAAAATCTCCAAAGCAGTTTTTTTCCTCGAGTCTATGATTCAGGAGTTGTGAACATCCGTGCGTTCCCCCTTCCTTCGGGCTGTTTTCTTTGGCAGCTGCTCAGTTTTCCCACTCAGATTTGTGGGTTATAGTGGAGGCTGCTGATAAGTTGCTGTGTATGTGGCTGGCTGGGGCATCTGCTGCTTGAACCTGTTGGCAATTTCCTGGTAGGGAGGGATTAATTTACTAAAGGAGGGAAAAAAACTGTGGTTTAGAAATACATTCTTTACTCATTAGCCTGAAAAAACCTAAACTAGAAAGACATTTTTCTGCTTTCTTCTGTACAAACTCATTGCACAGGTTTGTTTTTTTACTTTCTTCACTATCAGTAGATGTTTTTCTCAGTATAGCTGTAGCTAACCCCTCTTGGATTGATGGTGTCAGACTGTGCTTCACCAATAATACTCTTGTTATTTATAGCCCAGATCTGATTCCTTTTCTGGACCAGAAATATCAAGTTTCTCCAAGTGTAGAACAGCAGGGACAGAGATCAAGAAGCAAACTATATGCAACCCAACCCAGAGCCTTTACCTCTGCCTCACCTGTGAGGATTGTCCTTTGAAGCAAAACCTCCCATGAACATCCTCCACATATTTGGCTTCTCTTTTCCTTGGGCAGAAAGCACGGTGTGCCATGCTGTGGACCCCATATTCCTCTGAGCTGTAAGAAGAATTACTGGCCTACTTCTCTCTGAGACACAAGCTGGATGACAGCCACCTCCAGTCCATGTGAGTCTCAGGCAGAGTCATAGAATGACTTAGGAAATGACCTTTAATATCACTGAGTCCAACCATTAACCCAACACTGTCAAGTCCACCACCAAATCACATTCCTTAATGCAACAGAAACCTGTTCTACTGAACATACCTGCACTTAAATGATCATACCTGATCAGATCCAGGGCATCTCCAGTGGTGATTTCTCCACTTGGTACCTTCTCCATCATCCTCCCTATCCTCCTGCATCTGTCTTGACTTGAAAGAATTGGCAGGTTCCCTTGAACATTGCAAGGCAATCCTGCCTGTTGTGCTCATCTATACTGGGGGGAAAGATGACCAGGGGCCACTGGTTAGGGACTGACAGGGCATCAGTCATTGAGTGGTAATTACATTGTGCATTGCTTGTTTTTATATTCTAATTTTATTATTATTATTATTATTACTATTTTTCTTATCATACATCTTTGTTGGCACCTGCAAAATGGTTGAAAATTTCATAACTAGAAAATTCCCAGTCTCATAATTTCTAGTTCCCTCTGCAACAGCAGACGGTGCAAAAAGATATTCTCCCTCCAGCTGAGCCTCTAAGGGATAGAAAAAGAGAAAGTGGGCAAGCATCCCTATCTAATCAGCAATAAGTCTTCTCTGTAAAGCTCTGGAGGGCCTGATTAAAAGCAGATATGGGTAGTCCTAATGTGAGAAAAAATGACAACTTCTGGAAGAATTAAAAGTTCCATGAAGGCCCCTTGACTCTGCAGCAGACCTTCACACAGGGTTAACAGATTTATGAGCAGGAAGAAAACTATGGTTTTTATGATGCTTTTTGTTACTCACAGGAGCTGTGTGTTGCGCTGCAGGATGAGCAGAGGAGATGTGTGGAAGTTCAGCCCTCTCTAGCTGCATGGCTCTAAAATCGAAACACTTAGGTGATCACTCTGAGAGATTTGTCTTCCAGATATCCATGTGGTTTCAAGTATCCCTTCCTTCAGTGTGCAGTATCTCCTTGAAAAACCAGAGTAGAAGAGAAAGATTGTGCCCAGTGAACGTGCTGAAAACAAACCATGGTGAGGGGGGACAGTTTTACTCTTCCTAATTGGTAATGCTGGTGGATCTCTGCCAGCTGAGGGGCTGAGGGGTGATGTGTTCCCCTCAGACCCTTCTGGCAGGGAAATGGCAGCAAAGCTTCCAAAAGTAATTAAAATTTATCTTCAGCTACAGGAAAAACAAAACACGGAGAGAATGCCTTAACTGGCAACGCTGTGAACAGGATATTTGTGTTTATGAAAGAAAAGAGCAGTTCACACATCAGAAATGGAAGGAGCTTCAAAAAGCTTTAATGTGGGAAAAAAATCACCCTTCAGGACTCTCCAGTTGGAAACTTTTCTCAGCAGCTAAATGCAGTGATATTAATGGCTTTCAAACTCCCAAGTGTTACCAGAAGTCTCTAGAAATGAGGATCTAGTGTGGAGATGTAGTTTCCATGGACTGCATTCACATGTATGAACTGGCATTCCCTCAGGATTTGGGTGCCTAACAGCAGTGTCTCAGGGAGAACTGTAGAACAAAAACTGCTCATAGACCACAGAACCCTACTCTTGCATGTGGCTGATCTATTTAATCAGTCTCCTCATCAAAAGGCCATCTGAACATCCCTGCAATATGTACATCTTCACCACATTCCCATAAGACAAAGTGATACTTCAGACCATATTTCAAACTAGATATTTCTGACAGTCATGAATAATTTTCCATAATTTTTTGTCACTAAAATATCTCTGTCCAAATTGTTTCGCTATTAAGAGTCAGGTGACATGACATGAGGTGACATGACATGAGATGACATGACACGGTTAAGAATTTTCTTTAAAAAATTTCTTTCTAAAGTATTTTCTCTCATTTTAAAGTAGGGTTTTATTGTAACTGTACTTCTAACAGAAGAGTTATTTTGGATGAATTTTTAAACTGAAAATGGGCCAATGTTGTCCAAAAGACTGCTTTGACACTCATTAAAGGAAGAAAAAAGTGTTTAAATTTGAAGTGCCTTTGTATTTAAACAAAGCCAATTTTAGTCTTTT
>WEIU01002526.1:5548-30614 GCA_013389925.1 Aegithalos caudatus | reverse complement strand
TTTTTTTTTTTTTTTTTTTTTTTTGAAGTGAACGTCTAAATGAATATTTTATGATTTTCATTTTGAGCCTTTTCAGTGGGCCCTGACAGAATACATTTCAGTGTGACCAGTTTGGGGGAAGATCTGTGGTTTGCGTTTTTCAGGTTTAAGGTGGCATTTAAAATAGCATCTGGAGTTTGGTTTTCTTCAGAGGTGACATTTTATTTTCCTGACTCAATTTTCCCTGTCCTGTTCACTTGGGAGGTGGTTAAATAAACAAAAAATCTTTACTATTTCAAAATATCTCCTGATGTTCATTGTAAGATTTTTTTTTAAATGGCCCCCACACAGCACAGCTTCACAGCTATGCAAAATTGAGAATATTTTTGCATATTTGGATATGCATTTACATTCTAGTTAAAGTGATTTCTTTTCTAAGGTAGAATATACTTCAGAAAATCTCGAGGAAAGAACAATGGTATCTGTGGCAAAAGAATTTGTGGACCTTAGTTTCCAAATTTGTAAATAGTTTTAGGAAACCCATTTTTAGTAAGGCATGTATCTGTAAACTTTGGGGGTTTTGTAAATTCATCACAAGGACCATGGATTGAAAAAAAAAAAGCATCAAAAAGAGTAGGAAGTCTCCAAAAATAGTGTGCACAAACAAGAACACCTGAAAGAAAACCTTCTTCAAACTCTAGAGAGGCTGTTATAAAAACATGTGGTGATCCAGAACATGTCTGTGCTGAAGCAGAGTGCATACTATTTCCCCAATCTAAACAAAGGGGAGAATTAAGGAAAGACATTGGAAATGAGCCCAAGCTAACTTTATAAATGATTAAGTGATAGTAATTCAAAATTAATTCTAGTATGCATAACTTAGGCAAATAATCTACCCACTATGTTTTGCTCCTCAGAGAGCAGTTCTAGTAATGTAAGCGCTTGAACTTCCCCATCACATCAGCAGCATAGGTGTTCTCAAAATGTTCCTGGATGATGTTCCCTCCCAAAATGAAGCCTTTTGTCTTCAACTTCTTCATCTGCAGACTATTTCAACCAGTCCCACTGCTGGGCAAAACAGTTTATATGTTTGCTGTGGTTTTGATGGTGAAGGTAAAACCACAAGAAAACAGCAGTGTCGATTTGGTGTTTATCTGACCACAGCAGCTAGCAGAGCATTTCCTGTAGGATTTATTGAAGCAGAGAACTGAGCAGTTTGTTGGCTGATATTTGTCTGCCATGCAATGCAGCTCATTCTGTCTCACACAGACACATTTACCTCCCAACTGTGTTTACACATCAGCTAATTTCTACTTGCGGCTGCCGCTGTTTAAAAGGAAAACCAAGCAATTGTTCCCACCAATTCTCTAAAAATAAATGTGCTGCCTTTACTGGGGTAGTTAGAATTCTAAATAGTGCATTTCATGATCATTTATAATGCAACAGCCTTAATGAACAGTGCCAAATCAGTCTTAGCATTCTTGATCTTCCCATTGCGTTGTTCCTCTCTCCCTTTCCATTGCCTTTATGGAAAGAATAACAATAAATCCTGTTATATTTAGAAAATTCTTTTTCTATCCAGAATTAATCAAGAGGATTAACAGCCCTCCACACAGTCCTCAAGCCCTCATTCTAGAAAAAGAAAACATCAGCCATGACAGGAATTAGAGCAATTACTGGAACAGGATTTATCAGTATTTATTTTTTTTGATGCAGATATCACAGAAGAACAGAGTAGGATGTAAAACATTCTGGGTCACAACCAGAACTGCAGAAGAGAATTTTCTCAGCTATTTAGCATAAATCACTGTTCTTGAAGAAAATTGATGTAAGCTTTTTAATGACATGAATCAAAAATTCTTTTTAAAAGCTTGTCTGAAAGGTAATAAGCTCAAAAGATGTGGCCCTAGTAGCAGTCTTTGGAAATTTACTCAGTATAGATGTGGAGGTTAAACCATCCTCCAAGGCTCAACAGGACCACTTACTTCTATTGGGAGAGACTCCATCCTAGTCCCCTAACTAGCTCTGTGATAAAGGTTACATACCCTTCAGCATATTTGATGTGAGCTTTTCACTAGAGTTGAAGCGATTGAATCCAGTGCTGTGAGCTCTTCTTAAAAGGGACACTGGCTGAGAGGAATGAATGGCTGAAAGATATTGATGAACAATGTTGGATGGCACAGTGTTTAATAAAAATGAGTCACACCTTGGCAACTCTCAGGAATGACCCTACAAATAATTAGGAAATTAAACTTACTGGAAAAGAACCGGGTGCAGTCAATTTTTGTTTTTCTTCTTTTACATTCAAGGATTTTTTTTTTCAACAGCACTAAAGTTGCCTTCAAAAGAACCCAAACACACCAACATTAGCCACTCCAGAAGTTACATTACACTGCTGACAATTTACTTTTTCTTATTTGGTATTTTCTCTTTTCTATCAGGCTAGGATTCATCTGTTTGCCAAGTTCCCTCAGGCTACCAAATTGAATGTCCGATGAAGAATATCCAACAAAAAAGTTTATTTTAAAAATCTCTTAAAATACAAGCTTTAACCTTTTTTCTTCTCATTTCATAGTGATTTTTGTGGGATGGGGAGAAGTGAAGCAGTTTAAGAAATTTACAACCCTTCATAAAATATATTGGCTTTGATTGGTAAGGTGTTGCTAGCAAATGGCTTCTGAGTGAAGTTAAAGCTGAACTATAACAAAATTAAAAGGCTGAATCAAAGTTGAAAGCCACCACATATTTGAAATTAAACATGGCACAGTTGTGCTATTTGAAAGCAACTTTTCAGGTTGGCATACCAAAGGTGTTTTTCATACACACACTCTTTTTGCTCAATTATAAGCAATTATTACTTCCCAATATTCCATTTGGATATTTCAAATCAAAATGGCAGGTATTCTGGGCATCAGTTTAATCCAGATGATCCATATCTTGAATGGGTGAATTTGTGCAGAAGAATTTTTAATCCTTGCTGGATTTCAACAGAAAACGAAGCATCACAAAGGAAAAGAGATGCTGAGATTTAACTGTTTCTAAACAGTGTAAAATCCCAGCAGAGTACTGAGATTCCACTGCCTGCTGGTTTATTGTTGAAGGCTATAAAAGACAAGAAAGCATTGACATAAAACACGTTGTGATATTTGGTCTGTGGTGGCAACAGAGGAGCTGAAAATAAGGGGCAGCTCAGCACAATGTTTCCTTCTCCCTTACTTGCATCCTACCTGTTTGTAATACACAGCTTTCTGAAATTCAGCTATCCTCCATCTGCTTATCTTAGAAGCAGAAGCACCAGAAATATCAATGTGAATGAAACATATGAATCACCATTACTAGTATGCATCTGGCAATGCTAAAATCAGAAACATTTAAAAAATCTGCAGAGTGATCATTTACAACTAATACAAATGTGTGTGGAGGAAAAGGACTCTATAAACAAATTCTAAATGCCTTTATTTTTTTCAGACAGAAAGAATCTTGGAAAATTAAGTGCCTTGATATATGTGCAAACAAGCCTGGAGGGAAGACTCTCCAGCTTCCCATAGTTCAGAAAAGACTTCCATAAACACTCAAGTTAAAGCAGTGACTTTTGTACATATGAAGTATTGTTTAAAGTAAACCAACAATAAACCAGTTTAAAAATAAATAGCAGCAGACAATGAAGAGCAGTTAACATTCCAGGAGTGATGGAAGAAATACAAGTTTTTGTGCAGATTTTGGGAGTGAGACAGCCACCATCCCTTCCATTCATCCTTTTCTGCATGCATAATTATTTTTATATGCTCATGCTGTGTTGTTTTCTTACTTTTATAGTCACATATGGAAACACAGATTTTCCTTATCAGTGTCAAATTCCATTAAACACGGGCTGTTTTTAGCTTTGTGACAAAAATAGGCACAAAGAAGTCAAGGATATGGCAGGTGATGGTTCGAACTCTATCCTGGACATGGGTGTAGCAGTGACTTCTGGGGTAAAGATCAAGACTCCACATGTAGTGCACCTGGAAGAAAACAACCTTATCCCCCTTTGCACCCTGACACAGTCTTTAAACACACAGATACAATATATAGGGAATTCATATAGGAAGTAAATACATCATTCCTGGTGAACCACTGCAGAGGCAACACTAATTCAGCTCAGTGAAGCAGAAAAGTCCTGGGAGGAAACTCAGTGAAGGTAGCTGTATAAAAAAATAAGCTTGTGTATGGTGGTATAAAAAGCTGAAAAGAGTAATTAGTGGGAGGGGAACTCAATTAACTGAAACAGACAACTGATTGTGCAATTAAGGAGCACCCTGTAAATCATTACAAACTTCTTGTCGTAGAGCATTTCTCCACATTCCTGCTGTACTGGTCCTGCTCAGTCAGCCAAGAGTTGGGGCTAAGCTGCAATCATATTTTGATTGCTGTATTATGAACCACTAATGATAATGACTTGTGTATTTTCCTTAATTATTTTGAATAACAATGCACATTGCTAACCCTCCATCTTACTAGTATTTTTACATACGGATTGTGTAAAAGGAAGAGTGCAGGAAGTCATACAGAAATATACAGCCCCATATACCATATTCCACATGCAGTTTACTGGTTTGCATTTGTACTTTTTGTACCAAGGAGCAGCCCTCCAAGAAAAGGCACAAAGCTCCTTTATTATCAGATCATTTAGCCAGAATGCAACAAATGGTTATATTTTAAGTTTCAAACCCACTCAGATATCATTGGGAGGAAAACTAGATTTGCACTTCTTTGATTATAAGGTTTGCTTCTATTTAGAAGAGATAGGAAGAGGGAGAAGAAAAGATTTCATTTCAGTATTATTCAAAAAGGGAATAATAGAGAAAAAAGGGATCAGTACAACAAAGCAGAATAGTGATACTATGTGAGAAGGAGAAGATGTAAAAACGAAGTTGGCACAATTGTCTAGAGATAAGATTCCTTGAAACTTCACCTTTATGAACTCCTTGCTGTTGTTTCACTAATTCTTTGTGATGAGACTGCTGTGTTGGCTGAGGGCATTGAGTGTGTTTAGTCTCTCAGTAGAACTGCATGAGAGATTGGTAAGTGATGGAATTAAAATGTTTGTGCTGCATTTTGTCATAGCCTTTCCAACTACATTAAAAATGTTAATGTAAAAAAAAAAAAAAATCCTGCCATTGTTCATCTGAATTTCCTGAGGGGTTTTTGTTTTGGTTTGCTCTTCCTTTCAATCCTTATATGTCAAGAGAACTTTGTTACAAAGGTATCAGCTGCCCACATGGTGGTTGGGCCATCACTGTCACCTGGAAAAAAAGGAAGCCCTGTTCCCCAATTTCCTTCCTGCCATACTGAGATGCCTGAGACACTTTCTGAAAGCACAACCACTGCTATGTCCTCCAGCATTGACGGCTGCTAGTGACTGACTGCTCTGAAGGAATGCCATCTTTTCACACACTTTTCACAGTACAAGCAGCTGTTTCCTACATTCCCTTGCTAAATACATTTTTAAACCATGTTAGCAAAAATAATCTCTAAGGGAAATTTACCTTCTGTGGCCCATTGGTCCTTGGCTTGGGTTTAGAGAAGCCACTAACGAGGCTGGTGATTAGTGACAATCCTGATGACAGTACGTATGGTGGGAACATCTGGCTGGATGCTTTGAGCTGGATGCAGACCCTCCAGCCTGACCCACCATTTGCTACTGTGCAAATGGCTTTATATTACAGAGACTGCTGGGTCATTTATCTTCATTAAGCAACAGTCCCAAAACCCAATAATTAATGACAACTAGTCTGGGAATGGCTGTGCAGAAATGTGACTATTAACGGAATAAACAAATTCTAGTAAGAGGTAAAAGTGCAGGCTGGAGGAAAAAAGATGTGAAAATGTTTTCCTCTCTGAGAGCTCTTGGGATCCTGAGAGGACATTTAGTGTGGAAAGAACCACTGGTATTTCTTGACCAACGTGATGAGCCCAGTGGCTGTGTAAAGCTGCCTGGATGTGTGAAAATGACACAGCTGGCAGAGGGAAATCCTGGCAGCTTTCCTGGCATCCCAGGCATGGGCTGCACTGGCCTCTTCCTGCTTGTCCCCTGTTATTGCCAATAAATAGGAGAGCCACAGCTGGGATTCATAGCTACAAAGAGGAATAGGAGGAGGGTCTTCATGTGGAGTGCAAACAGGATTTATGATTTTTCCTCTGAGTTTTTCTGTGCATCCAGTTCCAAATTTCAGCTCATCCTAGCTTCCCACTTTCCTGAGCTACCTGAATTAAATTTTCACTATTCGTGGAAGCAGGGTACCACTTCCTAGGTAGCTTGGTTTTCAGTCTTTGTAAATAAAGTGTACAAGGCACAGTCATGGTTACTGTGAGTTTCTCAGGAAGAAATCTCGAGAAAAAGTTGACAGCTTTTAACTAAGAAGGACAAAACAGTGACAGAAGGCTTAAAAAGACACTTTAAAATCCAGTGGACTCAAGGAGCAGAGCAGAAGGAAGCCCAGTGTGCAGCTCTGCCATCATCAGGGGCCTCTATTACAATTTCCCCTAAAGCCCCTAGTGACCATAAAATAAAAGGTCATTTCTAAAAGCTGTGGTTTAAGGTAAGAGGGAAAGTGGTTTCTATTTACTCTTGTATTATGTTAATTCACATAAATACTTGAGAATTGAACTTTAAAAAATATTGATGGGAATTTCTAGTGAGTCTTGTCCAGTCTGTACAGAAAGGATTTTTTATAATTTCTAACCAACATTAAGACCCAGCACTAAAATTGCACTTTCACCCCCTGAGCCCACTGCTTGACTAATCACTTTTCATTACTGCCTAGTCCTTTTGNAAAAAAAAAAAAAAATGGAGGAAAGCTTCTGATATTCTTCTTCAGCCTGTTCTGCAAAGAATAGCACATAAAATCCCTCTTCTCAGGGCTATGAAGAAATTTTAACTTTAAAATGAGCAGATTCCTTTATCAGCAAATCCCAGCAATGTTCCAGTTGGACTAGTGGGGGAGAAAGTTCTAACTCATTTAAAGTAGCCTTGACAAGTTTATAATGAGCTTGTATGAGGAAGCAACCTCGGGTCACAGAGGACTGGCCTTGATCCAATAAATATGTTTTGGTTCCAAGTTTTAAATGGGCTGAAGGCTGTTTTATATTTTAATCAAATTTAGTAATGTGCAAATACCTTTTCTTGTGGTGTTTTGGTGATTTTAAAACATGAGTAGCATTCTGTACTTACTGAGAAAAAGTACAAGGATGTAACAGCAGAATAAGCAGAAGTAAAAATGATAAGGAAACAAAGAAATGAGATTCGGGCTTATTCAGAAGCCTCTATTTTTTAGAGGGAGGATAACATGCATTGACCAATGACTCACAGTCTGCTAGTGGTCTGCAAAACCATTCTAAAAGGCTCACAACTGCTCTATAAAACAGTGTCAGCTTCCTATAGGCAAGTGAAGAAGAAAATTTACTCTCTCAGCAGGAACCCAGTCAGATTCCTGGGGAAGCCCAGTCCTTCAGCATACATTTCTGGACACTGGGACAGGAAGGTCCCTGCAGGGTGGTTCCCTGCACTGAGAGCTGATCACCCTGCAAGTGCCAGAGCCACGTGTGCTCATCCTCACAAGTGCAATCCAGAGATCCCCTTACCTGGAAGGGAGGGAGAAAGTCTCTCCCTGTGTGTTGTCTGGGTGATCACCTCCTGCAGTGGCTGTGGTGTCTTGGTTTGCAGCAATGTACAGACAGAGGCTGGTGGGCAGCTCTAGTCTGGCCATCTCCACACACCAGTAAGTGATGGAATTCTGCTGAGCCATTTGGCACCTGATGGATAGAAACCAGCAATCCTATTCAAAGGCATCCCCTCCCATGGGGAAAAGGAGCAGTGTGACCCTGCCTGAGCCCATTCCCTTCATATGTGTGTGTTAAATACCAGCTACTGTGAAGAGCCAGTGAAAGCCCCCGGGTACAACCACAGTAATAATAATTTCTTTGCTATAAAAAGAGGTTGCTATGCATTCCTGCATAAAAATTCAGCACAGTTTTGTGAACTTCAGCCTGTTCCTGTTTCTCCAGTGAGCACCAAATGTCAGAATCTGGTCACTGATCCTCTGCTTGTTAAAAGCAAAACACTCAAACAATAATAAGCAGGAAACCTGTAGGAATGCTCTCCTTTTTAGAAGGCTATGAAACAGATGGCCTGGTTATAGCATTGTTTCCCTCTGCAATAAAGGTTTTGCTTTAATTCTGTAAGTACAACTCATCTGTCTTAGCCAAAGGGATCCTAGAGGCTTTGTCAGTTTAGTGTGTCTGTTTTGGGGGCAAGACAGAAAAGTTGCCTGCCATGAAAAATTAATGTCCTTCAATACAGCAAAAGAATGAGGAAAAAAGAGACACATAATAACCAAGGAAACAATGATTTTTCCTGCAGGTCAGGAAGCAAAGCACAGAATAGGGTATATGGGGAAAGAGGGCAGGCAGAGCCCCATCTTGTGGCAGAAAGTCCAATTCCTGTTCCTCCGGCTGTGGATGAGTCACCGTGTCCCAGTGACGATGTTGTGGGACATTGCTCTGTGCAGCTGGCCTTTAAATATTTAAATGCATTGGACTACAAGAATGATGTCTGTTCTTTGCCAAGCAGCTGCCTATAAACAGCTTTCTAAATTGCAAGTCTAGACCGCGCTAGTGTAATCTGGAAGAGAACAGGAGGGATTGTGTAATTAACATTTTTTTTCAGAAAAGAACCCCTTTGTGCTGGGCAGGCAGGGATGGGTCTGGGTCTAGAAAGGAACTGAAGCAATGCTGAGCTTTGTTGGTATTTGTACAATTTGGGAGTTTGCTGTGGTCGGGGGCAGGAATACAGCTTCGGACTGCTGGCTTCTCTCCTGTTAAAGGTAATTTCTCCAGCTCTCCCTTGCACCAAATCCAGCCAGCAAAACAAACATTTCTTCAGGCAATTTCATATCCCAGGACAGTCACTGCACTCAGCTAGCTGCAGGCAGACAGCAAACTATCAGTCAGTGACCAGGAGTTACTATTTTGGGGTTTTCGTGGTCCCAGAGCTGAAGAAGTGCAATGCAGAAGTCAATGCAGAAGTCTCTTCAATTTGTGTCCTGGACACCTCTCCTAGGATTTCCTTCAGTGAATATACCCCAGACAATCTGCTGCATGTTGAGGAAGACAGGAGCAAATAACTGGCAGCTGTGAAAGTCTCAGTCATACCCATGGGACTGTGTGCAAGAGATCAGAGATGCATTCACCTTATTTTCCAACAAAGATACAGACCTTTAAGAGATTTTGGTACATTGGACTGATTGCACTGATTCCAACAGGAGCTGAACTTTCTCCTAACTTTTTCTAAACACCATAAAATTCTGAAGTTTCATGATTGGGGACTTTTGTGACATAAAGATGGATTTGTCTGAATAAAGCTTACCTCCTGCCTTAAGTCTCCAAAAAAGATTGGAAATCATTACCAAATTCTCTCCTGAGCCTTCTCTTGATTTCTCATCTCTGTTAATGAGCATTTATACATGGAGAACATGTTCTTCCCTGTCATTTTGTTACTTTTGCCTCTAACAATGAAATAAAATGAGTACAGAAAAAGGTTTTGCATGCTCGTAAGTTTATTAGAAACTTTCGTCAAGTCAGATGTTTATGAACTTGGTCCAAAATTTGCAGACAGCCTGGATTCATCCAAGTGTCCTTATGAAGAACTTCTTAGAAAGTAAATTGATGAACCATTTTGTCTATTTATATTTCTAGCTCAGATAAGAGTCTGTGGTGGCTCATTTCTGCTTTCCTGTGAGTGAGAGTGCAGTAAAGATCTGAACAGAACCCTTCACCTCCCACAGAGGTGAATGAACAGAGAATGAACATTCCCACAGGTTATTTTTTAGCAGCCTTTGCCATGTGGCTTCTTTACATTCTCAGTTCAGTTCCTCAAGGGTGGGAATTTGTAGCAGGAAGTTGAATGGCAGCTTATTAGAAAATTTGCAAATGGGATATGGACCTGTCATGGAAAAAATGCTCCTACATTAGGACATCTGTTCCTAAGAAAATAATCTTAACTTCTTTCTGAAGAAATATTTTGTGTTGAATGCAGAAGCCATCACATCCTACACACTCAAGCTTTTTTAGTAACACTTTTTCCCATTGGAAGCATTCAATTGTTGCCAGACTCTGCTACACTATGGACTACAAACAGGACTTGAGTGAAAGTGCCTAAGGATCTTCAGGCTGAGCACAAGGATAAATGAAAATAGGAAATTTAAGTTCATAAACAGAACCAGGAAAAGGATCCATATATTTTAACTTACAAACACCCATTGGGCCACACTCACTTCCATCCCTCTCCTTTAGCCTAAACTTTTTCTGCCCTGTGGGATGCTCTTTCCCTGCCTGCAAAAGATGGAGGCTCTGTAAGAGCAATGGCTGGACAGGAAACAAAATCATAAAGTGAAAGCTGTAATTTATGATGGAATGGTTGACAGAAACATTAGAAGGGCATACACTGAAAGATCAAATGGCGTTGGGGAATCTGGATTTATAGGATGGCATGCTGGGGCAGAGGGAAGTGACATTTGAGCTTATTTTACCATAGAAAATATGCTGATACTTTTTTTGGTTCTAGAGAAGTGTCAACATCTCTCCTAAAAGCATCAAGGGACATAGAGGGACCTTCACTATAGGAAAAGAAAGCACAAATGCCAATAGCATGAGCCAGCTGTGGATTATTGTTTCTAGAAGAATGCGGAAATATTTTATTCCGTATTTTTCAAAGTTTTGTATTTTCTGTTAACAGACTTTAAAAATACTTCACAAGGATTATTTTCAAAAGGTCAGGAAGTGGTATTAGTCAGGTTTGTTTTGCTGAGCATCCTTTGAAGGATGTTTTTCTACAGTAAACAAATACTTGAGAAATCCTTAATTGCCAATTATATGTGGATAACCCTATTTTTTAAAAAGGGCATTAAAAAAACCTCAAACTGATATGGAGATAAAGTTTCAGCTTGGCTTACTAATGCTTTGTACAAATTTGTTCTCAGTGTATTTCATTGTGTGACTTGCAAATGTTTGCCCAGTACTCAGTTCTGGCTCCAGCTAAATTTTCTTTACAATATATTATGTTTATTATATTAATTATATTATAATACATTATGTTTCTCCCCAGCTATTGTTCAACTGTTTTCTTTGCTGGTACTCAGGTGCTGGTGTACATGTCTTGTTGCATTATGCAATGAACTTTCTCAAGAGCTTTAACTGAGGGAAGATCTTTCTGGGGGCCAGGTCCTTCCCAGGACACGTCACTGTCAGAGTGCTCTGAACTCTGGCCCTCAAATGCACAGCTGGGAGCTGTTGCAGTAGATTCCAACACCCAAATCCAAAATGAATATTTTTCACCTTTCACAATAACTTTCAATCAGACAGAAAACCCTACAGCAGCAGAACTTCCTTGCCTTTCCTGGTATAACTTTCCCATAAATCCCACAGCCTTCTCTGCACATTCTGTAACCTAAAAGAAGTTTTCTTTCCTCTCTCTGTCCCTCCCCACTCCTCACCAAACACAGTTTTTTCTCTATTACCTCTATATCCCTGCTCCTGCCTGTCTTCATTGCTGACCATGTATCTGAACACTTTTATTTTATTCTCCACTAACCATTTTAGCACCACCCCTGTAATTCACACCCCACCCTGCCTGCTGCTGAGTGTTGTTTAATTCTGTAAAGCTTTTCAAGTTACAAGCTGCTAAGCACTGTGTCACCTTGTATTGGCATCTTGAATCTTTAATAAAGTTGTTCTCAAATGATGTTTCAATAAATGAAATGCACCTGCTGAGTTGATATTTTGCATATCAACATGATGAGCAATTAATGGGAAAGGAGATACAGTCAAAGGGAGTGATAGAGTAGCTTAGAAAGAAAAGGAGCCTTCCCACTATTTTTCTTTTTGCATTCAGAGATTTCAGTTCTTTTTGCTTGAGATATCTCCCACATAATTGTCAAATTTAATTATTTAGAACACATACCTAATAAAGCACTAAGATTAATTCCCTGGAAAACTGTCAAATGTGTAAAAAGGAGTGGTGAGAAAAGCCCTGGAGGGATTCTGTTTAACATTACTGCAATTCAGAAAAAGATATGTGCATCAATACTAAGGGCTTGGGTATTTGCATATGCCTGTAGATGTGCACATGTGTTTATACATGCGTATNAAAAAGAAAAGAAAAATAGATGGCTGAAAACTGTCTGTTTAGATGGAAAAAAATTCCCCCAGAATATCTAACTTCTGACTCTGTGCATTGATACAAGCAGCTGATGGAAAGATTAGTACTGACTTATTTTGATGAAGAAAGGTTGGTTTTCTATGAGGGTTTGTTATACTGTGGAAGCTCAGAGCCTCACAAGCACAGAGGCACCCAGTCACAAATGAAAATGAGTAAGAAAGAATTACATGCACCTCCTTAAGAATCTGAGCCAGAGCACCTCATCTGAGGCCCATTTTTTGTTTTCCAAGGACTTGGGAAGAAGTCTAATCTCCAAGATGCTGCAAATAGAGATGAGGCCAAGGTCTGCTGCTCAGCCAAGGGAAGATAATGTGTTAAAGCCTTGGTGCACTCAGCTCCCTGGCAGCTTCCCTGTGTCCCCAGGAGCAGCAGGGATCAGGCAGAGTTAACCAGCTAGAGAAGGACAATGTCAGCACTGGAAATAGCTGAGAAGCAGCAAAATGGGTGCCAGACAAGTATTCTAAACTACCAACCCTAGTTCAGACATTCCCACTGCCCCTTGGCTCATGGATTAGCATTAATTTGCTTCATGAAGGTGCATGAGGGACACTACAGCAGAGCTGTGCTGAAAGGAACTGCAGACAGGTCCTGAGTGACACTGGAGGAGTCTCCTAGAAGCCAGCCAGGGTCAAGCCCTCAGCTGAAGGGCCTCAGAAGAGCATGAACAGAGGAAGCAGAAAAGGATGTTCTTCATCTCTGTTCTACTTTCAGGGGCACAAAGTTTGGTGAAGAAGGGCTTTCAAAGAGCAGAGCCCAATAAAGCAGCTACAAGCCCCCTCTGGCCTGCTCCCCCCTCTTAAAGTAATGAGATTTTCATCCACACAGAACTGTCAAGATGGATGGAGAAAGGAAGGACTAGGGAAGACATTATTTTGTGTCTAAGAACACTCTGAGGTTTTAAAGGCCACAAGGCATGGTGGAGCCTACTCATTAAGTGGCATGCTTGCTTTTCCCCTTGATTCTGTCATTTACTTCAAGACTGATCACATTATCTGTGCTATTCTTTTATCAGTGACTTTTGTGTCTGCTCAGGTGTACTTTGTGCAGATGCATGAATGGGCACGTGCATGAGATTGAAGTGTCTGGATTCTGTACATGTGGTTTTACACAATCTATTGATAAAGCCTCAGGCTTTAGGAAGAATAAAGCTGGGAGAATCTGCACAGACAGTAATAGCTTCTGCTAATGGTGGTAATTTAGAGAGCAACCAGAAACTAAATCAGGTACATTTAACTTTTTTGCCAGTATAAAATAGTGATCCTGGTTTCTTGCTTTACTCAAGAGTATCCTGAAAGTTCGAACTGGGAAGAAGCAATTAATATTGTACTTCTCAGATGTTGAGAAAGTGTCTCTTGGGAGCAATTTCTATTATTCAGAATAAAATTAGGGCCTGTAAGAGTTCTGCCACCCAGTATTAAAACTTTTCCACTCCCTAAATATTCCTTGATTTTAGCATTTCTGTGAGTACCTGAGAATGGATGGTAATTCCCCAGAAAAGAAACCTTAATAGCATAATTAAAACTGCAATGCATCCTTTCTGCTCCAGTTTTGAATTTCAGGGGAGCTCAGTGCTGTAATGTCCTTTCTGAGATGATATATATGTCTTCCACTAAGTTACTGCTAATTCTGAAATGCATCATCTGCTGTCATTCCAGATCTGCCTCTTCTCTTCCCTCTGCTTGCAGGTTTGCTGCAGACCTCAGGATCTACTGTCCCAACACTATCCCATCCTAAATAAATGACTACAAACCAGAAAGAAAATATCCTTGCTGTTGTAAATGTGAGCTAAGCCCTGTTTAGCCACATATTTTCAGCCTGGCCAGGCTACATGGTCTCAAACCAGCCACAGTTTGAGCCTTTCTGAGGTTTCAAAGGGGGAGAATTTCCTTTCTCTTCTCTCCTCTCTCTTAAGGCCTGAACTGAGATATTGCAGCAAGGAAAAAAGAAAAAAGCTGGTCCACCCTGATGTGAAACAATTCTTGAAGGGGTTGCTGTTGACAGGCCTCTAGCTGACCTTGGCAATGTGATGGATTGCTCCAAACCATCCGTAACATCCCAGGGATGATGCACAGACATTTCCTCATACACATCTTTCAAATCATTCATCAAAGTGTGGATTACACCATGGGGCAAGAGCTGAGGTCTCGTTGATCTTCCCAATCTGTTTTTGCTTAGGAAAAAGCACAAGCAGATAAAGTTTATACCTGTACTGTTTGCTTGATATAAACAAATGACATTGTGGGCCAGATGATGTACAGAAGCTGTCCTATTAGCTTGAGAGCCTATGGTGAGTATATGGTGGTTTTGTAAAGGAGAACAAAGACAATATTTTTGCTCAGTTAGAAAGTTTGGGTTGTTTTATCATGAATTACAGAGAACTCTGAAGTCAGGCTGTAGTAACCAGAAGACCAAGAAGGAAAAGTGCTGAGCTAAGCACAGCAGAAGTCATCTGGGTAGCCAGCAAGAGTTATATCCTAATGGGTAAGAGATGCTTAGGAAGTGAATATGCAAAAGAGCTGCAGTAAAATAGGAAAGGCAAGCCTGAGGGGGTGGCTCTTTTCCACAGGACAATATTTCTAGGTGTCAGAGCACCCCACATCTGGCAGGTTGTGTTCAGGTAAACAAGATACAGAACTCCTTTGATGCTGGAAATATGGTGAAATTTTAACTCTGTTTCCTGATTTTTCCTTAAGCAAGCCTGTGACTTTCCCTAATAATCTTTGTGTGACTGATCAGAAGCAAACCAGGCAGAGATAAAGAGTGGCAATTGTGCTACTTAATTTCAGTGTTATCTGATGCTTGTGATCCTGGTCTCCCATAATGTTGGTTATTGATACAAAATGAGTCGATTCTTCTCTGTCAAGGAAGTTAAAGCAGGCTTACATTCTGTCCAAATCTCCCATTGAATGTTATTGTTAGGAGAGAGACATTTACCTCTGTCCTGGGGATACAGTCATTAGGAGAACAATTAACAAAAGCAATCCCTGTACTTGCAGAGCAGTGCAAGGTGGCTTCACCTAGGAGGAGGTGAAGTGTCTTAACTAGTGATGTTCAGTGGCACAGGGTTTGCACCCAAAAGAGGTTGATTGGGATTTGGGGTGCACATTACCCAGAAAAAATGAATTCAGACATTTCTGAAATAGTTATTCAGGTGTCTTGAGTTTCACAGAGGCTGCAGGCAGCTGAACATGAGGTGTTGCAAGCTAGAACAGCTGTTGCTCTAATTTATACCTCAGGGCCTTTTTGCTGCTCAATGTCTGTTGAAATGGAGTGGGCCTAAGGGGAATGTAAATCCATCTTATTTTTGTCCTCGACTTAGTCTGTTCTCCTGGAGTGTGGCATGATACAGTCTGTATTTTCCTATTAATTTCTTTCTGAAGATCTCTTCAAAATACATTTTTTAAATTATTGTTTTATCTCATGGTCTATGGTTGAATCCTACTGCCCAGTGTGTGAGAATACAATGAAACTCGTTTGGCCTCCTAAAGCCTATGCAGAAGGAGGTAGTTTTCCACAAAATAAAAAGGATTCTTAAATTCCCCTGCAATGAAATGCTTGTTTTCTCTGAGTCTCACTGAAATGAAAGGGAACCAATTTGTTTTATAAAACTGTCTTTAGCTTCTTGTAAGGGCTAATGATAGAGAATTGAGCTGAGTCTGAAGGATAACAAGGAACACGTTAAAAGGTCTGAAACCCTTCATGAACTAGTGGCTCTTTCAATAAATGTGTCTTCCACTCAAATACGTGTGCCACTGAAAAATTAGACCATGCCACTGAATTACAAACTCTTTGGGGTAATTAGGCAGTTTCACCCTTAATATCCCTTCTTTTATTGAGATTGCATACCACGTTCTCATTCTGTGTTGGCTATGTTTTAACTTGTGATTTAAAGTTCTTGGGAATCAGTCATTGCCATGCACTGGGCTCATATCAAGGATGGTGCAATTCTCACCCACAATGCAAAATTCAAAGGCTTTATTAATATTTTGCAATATTCTTGCTTATGTCTTATTATGCATATAGCTAGACTCCTGTTTAGCATATGTACCAGTGGCATGGATATAAACTTAGTTACAGAAATAGAGCTGCACCCAGTGCCTTCCAAAAATAGCTAAATATTCTTTATCTTCTTTATAGATAACACTTCTGGAAATTGTCAATATATATGACAACTTCTGGATCTAATGTGCATTACTCATAAATCTGCTCACAGGAAACATGATGGGGCCACAGTGAGTCTGTGGGAATAATTTTTATACCACTGGAATTAAGGTATTTCCATTAATTTTAATTTTCACTCCAAAGAGGAAAGCACACGATTCTAAGAAGCTGACATCATCTCTTCTTAAAATTTCTGAAGCTTTATTTATTCATTTGGATGTCACAGTTTGCCTACTTTGCTGTTTTTTTTCCCTATAGATAAATATGTAATAATTCAAATTGCAATAAAGATATCGAGGATTTGTGTTTTTGTTAGAATGACATATTTCTGAAGACCCCATGCAATCCACATTTGCTCTTGGCCACTGGGTAGAGCTCTCCTTCATGAAAAATTTCAGAATTTCAGAGGTTTTCTCACATGACAAAAACCTAGTCTCTTTGCAGCTCCTGTCACAATAGCAGGGTTTTTTTTCCTCTCTTTTATAGAACCATCTGTTTTTTAAATTCTTTATTTTTAGTAATATTATTGACCTTTCTTCCCATTCCCCATTTCAGTAAGCACAGGTAAAATTTCATCCCTTTACTCTCAAGGTTTCTGTAACTTGGAGACAAAGATAATACTGAAAGGCATTTCTTGGCCTGATCTCACCAGCTGAAAATGCTTTGTAGAGGCAGACCCAGGGGACTCAACTGACCATGAGATTTGACTTCTCTGGGTTAAATCTAATGTTTTTTTCTTAACTCCCTTCTGACCCTGGACAAGAATCCATGTCTGACTTCATCCTGCTCATTTGCTGCAAGAGGGGGTTTGAGTGTCTCTACTTAGATAGTAGTTTTATTAGAATTCAAATCATATTTGGGTCTCAGAGACTATTTAGAGAGGTTTAAAAGGAAGCAGACTTCTAGCTTAGGGGAATGTGCCTCTTAACTCTGTGCTTTTGACTTTTCATTATTTCTTCTTTTCCTGACAATAATGCTATCAATACCAAGTCAAAGGGAATTCCCTGGTTGAACTTGTTTTCTCACAGATTCTTATCTGTCTGAACATTCGTCTACCCGGGGCTTAGATCCTGCCCTAAAGTTTTATAACATTTATTTTTATCAGATAGAGATCTTCTTTTGAATATTCTTCCTTTTCTCTGTTAAAGAAGACTGATTTTCATGCACAGCACTTGCTTTTATCAGATAGAAGGGGTTTTGAAAATTATTCTTTTTTGTTGTTGTTGTTAAAAAAGACAGATTTCATGTAGACTTCATATTGAAGAGTCTTATGGTAGCTGCAGAGTTAGCCTGGGATTCATGTCTGAAATCAAAAGTGGTAAAAGAAGGAATGCCAAGTTGCACCCCAGATTTTTTTCAGAGTTTGCCCTAAGGACATCAGTAATATTATGGTGTTTAGAGCACTTTCTTTTGTGATTTTGGGTATAGGTACCATAATAATTTACGTGCCCTGTGAGTTCATTCAGCTCTGGATTGATCTTTTTTGGATCTGTATGACATGAAAATGAAACAGAGTCTACTTGATGATCAAAAGGGTTGAACAGCTGTCTCTTTTGTGCAGCAGGTGCATTTTTTAACCTTTTGAAAGCCAATAACATGTAACAAGGCCATTTGTCTAAGCAAGTGCCCCTGACATTGTGGCAGGGCTTTCCAGACTGCCACAGACTGTAAGTAATGCAGTGTTTAACACAATATAAATGAATCAAGTGGGCTGCATCTTGTTGGTCCATAAGAGCCTGTTTCTAGCCACAGCCCCTGACACTTAAGTCTCTGGATGTTTACAACACTGACTGCAAGCTGCTCCTTGCTACCTGTGCTTTATCACCTGAATACAAAGCAAACGTTGCTTTTCTGCTGTATCATTTATGCTCCAGGGGTTAAAACTCTAGAAAAGAAACACAACCAAGTAATCTTTGAATTCCAGTGAAATGCTTTAGCACATCACAGCCTGCATAGTCTGCTAAGCCCTTCTAAACAGCAAGTAGGAGATGTGACAGAATTAAGTTTGTGCCTGCTGCCCTCTGTCACAGTTTGGCTGCTAAAACAAAAGCTTCTCCCAATCACTACACTTAAGCTCTGCTAGTGATGTTTGTCACCTCAGGAGGCAAACACAGATGGTGTTGGGAGTGTTACTGCCTGGCTCACAGTGTCAGATCACTCTCTGCTCTATCTGATCAGAATATGGCAAGGATCTCTTAGACCTTTCATAAATATTTTATTTAAGAATCATACTGAAAAGGTATTCATAAGGAATTATTTTATTCATTTTCTTAAGATACAGCAAGTGATTCGAGAAAATAGTTATTTAACCAACTTGACTCTGTATCACACAGCTCCTTTGCTGATATAAAATGAGATAGCTCTTTTTTATTCAGAGGAGGTATACTAATATATATTTTTGGAGAATCTGGCCATATCTCCTTATTGTGCTAAGGTTATCTATGTTGTTGAATATCCTCTGCTGCAAAGATCATTTACTCTTTATGGAAATCAGGTCAGAAACAAGATGCTAGGTCATATTATTCCTGACTGTTGTGATAAAATACAGTCAGTAATGCAGAAACCATCTCCCTTTCAGAAAGGTGAAAGAGCAATACAGAAAATCAGAGACATACTAAAACATGTAGAAGATGTCATCTTTCCTAAAACGCATGTTTTTCTGGAATTTGATTTAAAAATGAATGATACACCTTTGTAGATTTCATGTATAAATTAAATTTTCTTGAATTGTTTCATTTTCCCTCAAAATTTTAACAGAAAAAATATTTTAAAAAAATTATTGAGAACTCTTACTAAAAAAGACCAGTAGTAAGATTTCACTAATATAGAATTTGTGGGTATTTTCAGATTTATTCCTTAACCTAAAACTTAGATTTCTATGTGTGAGCATGTACAACAATAAAATTAATAATAATTGATTGTCATAACTGACCAGCTCAGTGAAAATTTGGAATATTTTAGTCACATGTACAAGCAACCTATTCTAGTACAGGTATTTTTGATAAAAGAAATTTACAGTTCAATTTTGGATGAAATAAAGTCAAACATTTCAAAATACTTTCATGGACAATTTTAGAAGGCACAAATGACAAAAATATCAATTATATGTACAATATAAAGGGGGTAGGGAAAAACTGACCTCCAGCTTGTCCTGCAATTGGGTAGTGTTTTCAAGAGGGTATGAATGTAAGTGGATTGAGGTCATCTGTACAAGAGATACATTTGAGTAGAAAAATCATATCAGGTATATGAATCTCCAGCTTCCCTTTCTTCAACTCTATTATATTGATTTCTGGCCTTGCTTGGGTCACTCTCACAAAAAAGAAAAGGATCTTTCAAGGTTTCATGGACTCAATTTCCCTCAGGTTGGTATCTCCAACAGGAGAAGCAGCATGAATACACAGAGTGTGGAGTGGGGCCTTCAGAAATAAGTCAACAACAAGAAAAGGTAATGAGGGAGTTTTGCAAGACTATCAGAACTCCATGAGAAATAGCAACATTTAAACTTGAGCATTGCTCTGTGCCTCTGAGCTGGAGGGTTCCTTTGTCCTCTGTTAATTCTGTGATCAATACTGAATTACTCTCAGAAACTTTGAGGCCATCAGAAAACCCTGATTCCAGGATCCAGCCCCACAGTTGATATAGCTAAGCGTGGATTTCTTCAGTTTGCTGCAAGAAATCAGGCTTTTTCACATTATTTCTTTTCAGTTTGTTAGAAATGTCTTTCTTTTTGTCCTCCTCTGCAGCTGAAAGACTTTTTCTCTGGCTCACAGCAAAGGATGACTCCTCTTGGGAAGGCTCTAATTTCTCCTGTTCTCATCTGACTATCCCAGACACTCGCATGGATCCTCTGCTTCTCACTGCTTGGATGCTTCAGCTGCTACCCTACAGACCAAAGAAAGCTAAAACTTCTCTTAGTTCACTTTAAAATAATCATACATAAACAGCAATGTTCCCTCAGTATTGGAGCCAAGGGAGGGAATTTCAAAGGAGCCTTCAAAAGTGTTTCCACATTTCACCACTCAGGACCCAAACTCCCAAATGGTTGGAGCTCATATAATAGGGATGTGCTGGTATCTCATTTAAAAGACATCCCTTTATCTGTGAGAAAACCTTTTTCTTCTCCAAAAAGCTCCCATTTTCTTGACAAATAAAGGTCTAAGCCTGAAAAGAACAGATTTTCCTTATTTAAGTGTCATTTTCTCCAGTAAGCCTTGCTTGATTTGGTTCTAGTCCGTCGTGAAGAAATCTGAGCTCTTCCCATAGTGCCAACATTCTGAGACTAAAGACACATCTTCAGCAGGACTGAAGAAAGGTTTGAAAAGCCTCACAAAAGCTACAAAGCAGCAGATTTGGTTCTTGAAGAGAGAAACTCACCAATTCCCAAGGTTTGTTAGTAAGCAAGGACCCAATATTTTCTATCCATCCTTCTGCCTGAGGGAAAGATGCAATCATCTGGCACATGTTTATAGGGCATGAAATAACAGCTTGGCTGTGACACCTCAGGTCAGATCCCTTCTGCTGCTGAGCCTTGGAGAGGTGGGGAGCAATGTGCCTGTATCTGTACTTACAGATCATTTTCTCCCATGCTTAGGATTTGATATAACTGCATTAGCACCTGCTGAATGGAAAACTGAATTCTTCTTGCCACTTGAATGACAAAGCTGCCAAAACAGTGCTGAATATTTCTTTCAAGGCTGATAAAGTAATCTATCAGTGCTGGTCACCACTGAGTCTCTGGGAAATCTTCAAATGCAATTTTCCCTGTGTAGGGTTGTACTTATTTTGATTTTCAATGAATTGTATCAGCGTGAAACCACCCAAAGAGGACACACAAGGAAAGAAAAAGACTTAACTGGTGTGTTTCTGATTGACTGTGTAGTTCAATATTGTGCTGTGAGCTGCATTATCAGTTAAGCTCATCCTTTTCACAGGGAGTGGGAAGCTCTGGAGGAAAAGCAAGTTATCTAAACTATATAAGGGACAATGAAATTGTGAAGACTGGTTGGGATGGGGTCTTTGACATGGATGAGACAGAGCAAACCACCACCCACCATAAAACTAGATACTGGCATTTACTTAAGAACAAGTCATATCAGAGCTTTTTAAATTAGAACTTGATTATCTCACACATACAATCAGAGTCCCCCTGCTGCATTCACCAGGTTTCAACTTCCCACTGGGAGGTGGCATTTCCAGCCCAGGCCACTGACTGTCCCCCAACATTTATCTTCCTGGTCTCCATGGTGTTCTCCACATCTTTTCTCCAGCAAGATCTTCACCTTCTTCTTTCTGGTCTCACTTTCTCCTTTGGAAACCACTTCTTTTTAGGAAACTTATTTTTGGGGTCTTCTTTTTTTCACAGTCCCCTAAAACCACTGTTTTCCTACCCTAAACAGTCAAAATGCAGAACAGTAGACTACATCAGAAGAACAGCAAAATCATTTGGTCTTGGTCATCCACCCTCACACATGCACACTCAGTCATCTGCTGCCAGTTGGCATTCACTGAATAAAGTGTTTTCTTCTTATAACTGTTTCAGTTGGTAAAAATCAAACTCTCAGAGTCAGCAGAGATGACTGATACCTGATATTCTGATATCTGTGAATTGTCTGGCCCTGAGACTCTGCCCAAATTCCACACCCAGAAAAGGGGACTTCAACATTTCCAGGGATCTTTTTTTACCAGAAACTAATCCTAGAGTTGTGAAAGTAATTTTCTTACTTGCTTGAATATTTGTGTAGCTGCTTTACAACAGGAACATGATTTTTCTCATTAAAATCTTGTGTACAACATTGTTTGAACATCATGTAAACCCTTCATATAAAGAAGATTTACTGCTTTTCCTCTTAATTTTTTCTTGAACTTGTTTAGTTCAAGTCCCTGTGTGATTACTTTAATGCAGGGGTTTGCCACTGAGGGAAATTTGAAATGCAATGCTTGCTACTCCCCTAGCAATGAGTCTACCTAAATGGATGCCAAATTGGAACAAGTTTGAGTGCTCTGCCCCACTTCATATTGATGCAAAGAACAACAGTACAGGGAGAGCAGGGACTGAATGAGAGGGGCAACTGCCCAAGTAACCTTGTCATGTATCTAAAAACACACACAAACACATGTAAATATATAACATGTATGTACATAACATGTATGTATACTCTACTGCCTTCTATATTAATTTACAACAAGCTCAGCTTCTGATATTTCTGATATCTCTCCCTACATGCATTTTTTTTCCTGTGGTGAATTAAACCACTAAAGTGCAATGGCAGAATGATGTTTGCATGTCTGATCTCAAACTTTGGCAAGTTTTGTTCCTTATCTCTTGCTTCACACTTCTTCCTCAGGCATTTTCACAGATTTGATAGAATTATGATGAGCTTTCATGGGTCCTTGCCTTATACTGCATATCACAAGTAAAATGAATCCTTTGGAAAATAATTTTAGAAAATTATGAGATAATAGCCTTTTAAAGACATCTCTGTGTATGTGTTCAGACAGAGCTGAATTCCAGCACTGCTGTTTTGGGCTAAATGCATGCTCTTTGGTCCAAGATATTCAGAACCACCTCAGCTGTATTTGAGCCTGATAGACCTACCTTTAAGTACATTGCCTGCCCTTGGCAAACTTCAGGTGAGAGTAGGCTCAGCTGGGCAGTGTGGGCTAAACTCTGGGTACCTCTATCTGCTAATAGTCTAGGAAAATCAATGACTTGCCAGTTTTGAAGGATGTGAGCCAAAATTTTAAGTTTCTCTATGCTTATGTTAATCCAGTCTTCCCTTTCAATGATGCTTTGTCCCTGGGATGTCACTCAGGGTAACAGAGGCACAGAAGGCATTTCATGGGATGCAGGATGGAGCTGCTGGCTTGCAGGTTGTGGATTTCCCTTTCCAGAGAAACATGAGTGACAAGAAATGGGAATTTATTAGGAAATCCTCCTTCTTCTTGTGCAATGGATAGATGACACATACTAAGGCAGGATGACAGGTTAATGAAAAATAAGACCTGGGAGCTTTTAGCTGCTATGGTAAAGTAGGGAAGTCAGGCTGCAGTGTCTGTTTGTAGTTTGAGCTTCTTTGATTCTGAAGTACTTTAGGGAGCAAAAGCCAGCTCTGTGCATGTAGAAGCAACCTTATTTCACATTTCCATGGACAATGTATTTGTGTAGTTGGTGCTTCTACTCAGTTTCCTGAAATGGGGAACAGCTCCTAAGCTGTCCCTTTCCCATGGTGGCAGGAATTCTCAAGAAGGTATTTTACCCATTTCTAAATAAAAAAAAAAAAATTAAAAAAAAAAATCCAACCCAACAACAACAACAACAAAAATCTAGACTGAATATCTGAACATTTGCTAGTATTGAGTTGCTGCCTCTGCTGAACCGTGGTGAAGTGCAAGAAACAGCTCCCTCCAAAGGCTATTTAATGGCCCAGGGAATCATCCCCGCTCCTTTTCCATCATAAGAACACTTTCCAGTAACTGCTCTTTTTAGCCTCTGAGTCAGCTGAGATGTTTAGATTCAGCGGTGTGGATTTGTAGCTTTGGAAGCAATCAGGAAAAAAAGATGGCTTTATATGCAGTAATTCTGCAGGAAAGGGTGATTATTTTTTGCCTGAGCTGAGGAATGAGGTAAAACAGAGGTCTCCAGCTTCTGTCTCTGAACCACAGTTACATCACATAAGGTTTTTCCTCTATTATATAATCATCTGGGAAAAAGCAAGCTCGTGAATATGAGTTGGGAATATAAACTGATAGAATCCTTTAGGTAAAAACAGGCCTCTAAGATGATTGAGTCCAATCACTAAACCATCTCCCTAAGTGCCACACCTACATCTTCAAAATATCTCCAGGGATGGTGATTTAGCCACTTTGAGAATCCTGTTCCAGTGCTTGACAGCCTTTCTGTGAATACATTTTTCCTAATATCCAATCTTAACCTCCACTGAAAGTGAAGCCATTTTGCCTTGACCTCTCACTTGCTCCCTGGGAGAAGAGACTGAACCACAGCTGTCTGAAACCTTCTCTCAGGGAGTTGTAGGGACTGATAAGGTCACTCCTAAACCTCCTTTTCTCCAGGCTAAGCATCCCCAGCTCTCTCAGCCACTCCTTATCAGACTTGTGTTCCAGATCCTTCACCACCTCCGTAGCTCTTCTTTGTAAAGTAAGCACATGGAGTTTGTAATATTTAGTGGCAGCAAGGGGTGGCTTTTTGCTCTCATCAGAGACATCTGATAGTACAGCTCTCCCCTGCATCCTGCTGAGGCACAGGGGCAATCCTGTAGCTTACTGCCTTGCCACTGCTGACACCTGCAGCACCCCTGGGCTTTTTGGGAGGCTTTGCTGCTCTGCCTGCTGACCTCTGAGTGTGTGTGATCTGAGATGATCACAGCCTGCAGAAATACAGCCACAGGCAGAAATAGAGCCACAGGCAGAAATAGAGGATAGCAGCAGCAGCTCTGGGTGTTCTGAGCTTGAGATGGGCAGATGATGAATTGATGCAGGCAGAGAGGCACCATGGCAGCAGCAGAGCCCTGCATGCAGCAAGGGGCTGGGCTGTCTGTCTTTGATTTATGTCAGCGGGCTACAGCTAAGGTCAAAGTGCTGTTTACACAGATGGGAAACAAGTATTATCAGAAGACATATCCAAAAGATACCTTCAGGAAAAAAAAAAAA
>WEIU01002523.1:197136-208900 GCA_013389925.1 Aegithalos caudatus | reverse complement strand
GGGGAGAGCCCGCGGGCACCCGGCGGGGGACGGCACCCGCGGGGTTCGCTGGCCCGGGCACGGCCGCGGGTCCGTTCTGACATGAGGGTGCCCCGAGAAGCCGTGGCTGCCCCATGCTTGGAACTGTCCAAGGCCAAGCTGGACGGGGCTTGGAGCAAACTGGGAATAGTGGAAGGTGTCCCTGCCCGTGGCAGGGGGGGAGTGGGATGAGGATTTAAGGTTCTTTCAACCCAAACTAGTGTGGGATTCCGTGGTTCCACAAAAGGGGAACGCCAGAGCCGACTCCAGCCGCGGAGCGCTGGAGCTGCCTGCAAGCCTCAGCACCCAGTTGGACACATAAATTCAGAATTAATCTCCTCATAATTTATTAAAACGCTATGTTATTTGTGCATAACAAAACCAGGATACAAATAAATGCATCTGTGTGACACCCCATCGTTGCTCGTTGAACCACTTGCTGGCAAATAATGATGCAAAACAAGGCACCCAGGTGTCCTCGGGCTCTGCTCGTGTTCCTCCTTCAAGTAGTAGTAGCTCCACTGCAGCCGAGCAGATATGCAGATTTCAAGTGCTTTCTTTTCTGAATTTCGTCAAATATGTCATAAATAATTGGCTCAATGAAAGGCTAAGTCAATGACAAGTCTGAAGTTTGAAACTCAGCGTGTTTTGAGCTCTTTTCAAGTGCCGCCACTCCTCCTGCCTACATCTTTATGAAAGTTAATGATCTGATTAAAGCGAGGTAGAGTATACAGCTGGGAGGATTTCACCATGTGCCTCATTATGAACCGTCTGAGAACCTGCTTTTTGTTGAAAATGTTAATTTAAGCCAACACTTTCCACCAGAACAGATCCACTGGGGAAGGTTTCTCCTCCACCAGCGGCCCCAGAGCAAAGTTGAGGCTCAGGGTGTCCAAGCAAGCGGAGAAAGATGTGGGGCACATCCGTCCTGGAGGTTTAGGGTAAAGTCTCTCACCAGCCCTGTTTGAAGGTCTCACTGATCCAAGCTACAATGGAAAGGGGTATTTTGGTATATCCTTTGAGCTGGCTATGGTTCCCATGGCTCCCATTCCAAAGCTTCTTCCAGAGCCTCCACATGGGCTCTCCTTTTGCAGGGGTGTGATGGGAGAGAAATTCCCCGCACCACATCCTCAGCCTGGTGATGTGACTGGACACTTCCCTCTTCCCAAGGCACTCCCCAGTTTTGGCTCCTGCAGCCCCTCTGCCCAGCTCTCACTGGTATTTCCCAGAGAAGAGCCAGGTTTCATTCCAAGGTGGCAGCCGTGCAGAAGCAGCACGGAGGATCTCAGCACGGGAGGATCTCAGCACCGACCTGAGGGTGTTGCTAAACACCCCGAGCAAACGGAAACCATCGCCTGGGTGAGGAGGGCCCTGTGTTTGCTCAGACTTTTGGACGGCTTTACAGCAGTGGTGACAGCAAAAGCGGCCACCAAGATGCCCCTTAGGCTTCCCAACGCTCTCCTATTTATTCCTGTGCCACGTTTTCACCGTTATTAGCTGGGTATTGTTGTTGTGCAGACGTCAGAGACATTCCTGGTGACAGTTTCTAGGAAGTGAGGTCTGCTGAGGGCCAAGTTAAGGAACTTGTTCTCCTCTTTCTGCTTTTAGTGCTGGTGAGGCAGCTGCAGCAGCCACCAGGGTAGTGGCTTGTGATAAGCAAAGGGTTTTTTCTGCACTGGTGATTTCCCAAGTGTGAAATGACTGCAGTGCAGTCAGAGGTGGTGGCACGTCCCCACAGCCACCCCCAGCCCACGTCAGGCTATTCATGCTCACCTCAGCAGTGTGTAAAACGCATGCATTCTTCAGTGTTATATTTGGATATTTTAAAGGTCACCGGGACGGGTATTTTTTAATAACAGAGTGGAATCAAACCTGATGTTTTTCCCAAAGGGAGCAGAAAAGGCAGTGGAGCCTCCTCCTTTTTAGGGAAGTTCAATTCCCCAAGTGCAAGCCTGCAGCTTTCCTTAGCCTGTGTTGTATCCCAGGCCGAGTGTTTGCATTGTTCTCGTGTTGTTTTATGCCTCCTGTGTTGGGTTTGGTGTTTGTGAATGTTTATAAACAGTGCTCTGGGGATTCCCCCAGGTAAAGGAAACCCAGAGTTAATCGATGCCAGGGTTAGCAGAGGTCAGAACACGATACACTCTGAATGCATTTAAGTATCTCCTGACATTTCTGTGGATGATGATGGATACTGCTCAATCAATTTAAGCTTGTCTCGAGGCCTGGCTGGGCTGCAGGCTCTGCATCCACTGCGGAGCCAGGAAACCAACCTCCCCTCTGCTGCTCCTTCCTTCCGAGGAGCGAGTTCCTCCTACCATCTGTGTGAGATTGAAATGTTTAATTTTGCCCTGCTCTGCTTCACAGCGTGACAGATGATATTACAGAGAACTATGAGGCTGTCTTAGATTTATTAGTGCGTCCCACACCGACACCATCCCATCAAGATAATGCTGCAAACACATTACCCAGGACAGAACCACTTCCGTCCTGCTGCCCTCCAAGCTGTGCCAAATCCCATATCAAATAAGATCTCTGTTCTGTGCTGATGCCAACAACATCTCTCGAGGGGAATGTTCACATAAAAGATCATTAAATATTATTTTTAATATGATTTTTACTAATATTTCTGCTACACTGCCAGAAATGCACACAGGTGGAGATTAAGAGCATTAAGGAGCCTTTAGCTCAGTTCCCTCCGTGGGCTGCTGCTCTCTAGGGAGAGGGCAAATTATTTGCTCTTCCTTGGCAGCACTGGTGGAGGATAATTTACTGGTGATGGATCCCCATGGGAATCTGACTCTCTGTGGCTTGTTTATAGCGAGGTTCTGTTTTGCTGCAGTTCTGGCTGCACTTTTGTGGTCCCTGACTGAAGGGGAGAGCGCAGAACCGCCTTTCCCCACACTCACCCCAATGTTCCCAAGGAGCTCCAAGCACAGGGTTACCTGGAGAGGGAGCAGCTCCTCTTTAATGAGGTGGTGTGAGGATCCATCAGGCAGCAATGCTGCAGTGCCTGGAGGCCAGTGGGACAGGAAGAAATACAAACCATTCCTGGGAAAAGCAGGACAATGCCAGCACTCCCCATCCTGCAGCCTCACCGCTCCTGCAGCTTTAGCCTGGCATCCCAAAGAAACAGCCTCACTCACTTCATCCCCTCTGCCTGTCAGATTCTGCCCCCTGCCAGGCCCTGGGGTGGCTTTGGCCCCTCTCCCTTCCAGTGGCACATCCATGGGAATTCCACAGGCCTTCATTCCTCTGCAGCACGTGCACCCAGGCTGGGGTTGCATCCCATCTCCTTAGTGCTGCGCTAAGTGGTGAGAGGCAATGTAGAAAACAAATAGAGTAATTAATGACCATGGCTGCTGCTGCTTTTATTCACTGTCTGCTCCAGAAGGAGCAGTTTTACAGAAGGCAGCCTCTGCCTTCGCAGTGCCCTTGCATTTGGCATCCCAAATCCCAGGGTCAAGAGAGTTCCACAGCTCTGGCCTCCTGGAAAAGCAGAGTGGCTCCTCTGCATGTCTGTGGATCCCTCCAGCTTGCTCCTGAATACTCTCAACAAAGGCACTACAGCCACCTCAGCCAGGTAAAGCCTCAGTGTAGCTTATCATCATCATGTTCCCTTTTGCAAATAGCTGACATGATGAGGAGGTTGAGTTTTAATTAGGAAACAAGTGGCAATTCAATTCTCAAAAATATTATTCACCATCAAACATTTGTACTGGCATAGTCAGACTAGCAATAATTATGTCCTCTGGGGGCAGAGATAAGAGCAGAGTTGAAAGTCATGCAACATCTATAAAGCCTTGCATGAGAAAACACAGGCACAAGGAGACCGGGGCCTCCCGTTCGCAATTGCATCACACCATCCCTCTCACCATGTAATAAAAATACCTTACTGACATTTTCCTCTGCACATTTTCTTCCCCTGACATGGCACACAGCAATGTCCTGGTGCTGCCTCCCACCCCACTTGCCAGCTGCAGCCCAGAGCCCTCGCTGTGACCCTTTGGCAGCTCACATGGGGACATCGCTGGTGACACAGCTCCCCTCCCTCCTTCCCTCCCTCCATAGACACAGATAAATAAAGAACATCACCTCCTCACCTGACCAGGGCAAGATTTAAAAGCATAGGAGCAGCATCAGAGCAAAGCTGGGTCACAGAGCCAGCATTGCCACACCAAAATCATCCCTGGTGACTCGTGGAGGCACAGGGGTGACACTGGAGAGATGAAACACCCACTGCAGAAGGGAGAGCCAGGGATCTGCATTAATACCCAGCCCAGGTTCTGCTCCTTAAGCAGCATCACCTGGAACATCCCAGGTGCACCCACCCTGGGCTCCTCTGCAGGAACTCTCACAGGGCAGGAGGGGCAGGGAAGATTGAACCATTGTCACATGTAAATCTGCACCTGTGGTTGTTCTTACAGCTCAGTCATGACACAGACATGGCATCTCACTCAGTCCTTGTTGGAGGGGCTCATTCCAGCCCTGCTCATGGTGCTTAGAGGGGCCTAAGAGCCAAGGGCAAGTGGGGCACTGACCCTCACAGACCCTCCCTCCTTGGGTCTCCATGTCCCCCAGCCTGTGACATCCCATGCCCAGCTCAGAACTGACCCATCTTCAAGAACTCCCTGATTTAAAAACAGTAGAGTGTGTTGTTACAAGCTAAAGCAAATAAACCCAATGAGAACTGGAACAGAAATGTCTCAAAGCCCCACAAAGAGTCAAAGTGTCCCTGTTCAGCACTGGTGGGATCAGACACTGCAGGAGCATTTTCCCTGCACAGATTGATCAGACAAACAGATGTCAAAAGGGACCCATTGAGCATTTGCTGTTCCATGGGCTGGCTTGAATGTAATTCGATAAAGGGGAAAAAAATCAATAATTGCCTAATTTGGCTATAAATTCTGAGGGACAGAAGGAGAAAAAACCAACAACTGTGCAGATACTGAAATGGCAGAAGGTAATTCAGATTCTGTCACGGCATCTATGAAAGGTAAATTGTGCAGTGCTGGAAATGAGAGCCTTTCTCTCCTGGGAGATTCTGCTGCCCATCACAGGCATGGATCAGGATGGGGTCAGTCCTGGAGGTGCTGGGAGGGCTCAGAGCTCACTCCAGCCACAGGGATGCCGGACCAGGCACAGTGGGAGAGGGTCAGCAGCCGGAGGGTGCGGGGCTGAAATCCCCCCAGAGCACCAGAGAGGCTACCTCTGCTCCTTGGAAACAAGTCTGGTTGTATGGGAAATGCTTTCTAGTTATTTCTCTTCCCTGGCTCTTTGTGCTCCAAGCCTTTTTACACACAAATTGGCATTTGCTGCCCTGGCTGATCATTCACCCGGATCCGATCTCACCCATCTGGTGTCAGCACTGGCCTGTGGAGCCTGATGTCACCACAGACAGGGGCAGTGACAGCTGAAAGGGGCACCACAGGCTGCTCCTCCAGCTTGGCTGCCTGGAGCACCCAGGAGCTGCTGGTCCAGCCCTCACACAGGCAAACCCAGCAGAAACATGGGAATGCACTGCCTGCTTGGGAGCGAAATGGCACGGGGTTTATTTGTACTTCTGTCACATCAAAGGGGCCCTTGTTTGAATTCTTCTGCCTCTAGCCTGGAGAAGAAGAAGGGGAAAGATTGGGTCCTATTAATAGCCTTGCATCCCACAAGATCCGAGCCGCGCTAGAAGCCATGAAAGACTGCGGCATCTGATTCCCTGAATAAATGAGGTAATTTAGGAAGAAGTGCGTGCTCAGCAGCCTTCATTACTGCCTTCTGCAGCTCGGTGGGAGATGACAGTGACAACTCACTTCAGTATCAGTAGCACAGAGGTCCCAGAGGACCTGTGCTGTGCCCAAAAACATGGGCAGGGGTGCTGGGTGCCACCTCTCCCACAGAATTCCTGATGCTTCAGCAAAAATCTCTGGGACTGGCACAGGACGGGTGGAAGGAGCACCCCAGCAAGCTGAAGGGCCAGCAAAGGGGGGGAAGAGCTTCCTCCATGTATGCCAAGAGACTGGTGCTGATGGTAGAGCAAGAGGGATGTTTGGGAAATCATCTGCACTGGGAAGGAGCCAGCAGGGAGCAGGGCTGTAGGATCGGGCTCCCTGAGAGAGTGAGGAGGCCAAGCCAGTGGGGACACGGCTGCTGTGGGTAGCTGTAGATGGGCTGGCATGGCAGGGCCATCAGCTGCAGGCCCCTGACATCATCCCACACCAGGATTTTTCACTCATGGGCTGTGGGATGTGTGGAACACCCCGCTGTCCCAGCTGTGGGTAACACCCACTGGGGCACTGGCCTCGGATCAGCCAGAGTGCTGGGAGGGTTCTGACCCTGCTCCACGTCCTGGCAGCCCTGAGGTTTGTGTCAGCTTTCCCTTAAGCAGATTTTCAGGCTCTAAGTGTCAAGTTTAATCCCGACACCGAAGGTCCGTGTGGCAGCCGGTGCCTCCAGCTGCGTCATCGCCCCGCACGCAGGTGCTGGGGACTGAGCTGCCCTTTGCACGTCGGGCCTGAGGTCACCAGAGCCACTGGCCATGCTGTCCCCAGGCTGCTGGATCTGCTCTTGTGCCAGCACCCAAATCCGTGGCCACCTGGTCTGGAGTGAGGCTGGGGGAAAGGAGCCCACGGTCCCAGCGGAGCCGCGCTCCCGCAGTGCCTTGCAAACAGCGAAACAGAAGGATTTGCAGGATCATAACCCATCCTGTCTGCAGCCCCATATGCCAAACAATTAATCCTCCCTCCCAGACCAGTAAATTACCTTAATTTCACAGCTGAGGGAATGTGGTTGCAATGAGGCCACTGCCCAGGGGAGTGGGGCTCTCCGGAGTGGGTCAGTGGGCACATCCACACGGGTGGCTGCAGCCCCCCAGGACAGCTTTCCCCGGGGAAACAGGGACTATTCTCAGAGAGATTTACACGTCAGAGAGCACAGTGAATAAACCCTCAGTGACCTCAAAAGCATCTTTCTGCTAAAATGCATCCCCATGGCTTCAGCATCTGCAGCTCAGCTTGACCCTGTGGCTCAGAAGAGGGGAGTGTGTAGGAGGTTTCCTACAGGCAGCAGCCAGTGCTATGCATTCCATAAAGGAATTAGGGAAAATTCGGGCACCAAAACCCCATTAGTGTGGGGAGGGACCTGCTTTCCTGATGCCACCATCCCTGCAGCGGCCACTGACTGTCCTCACAGGAGCAGAGCCGCTGTCCTTCAGGGAGCCGGCGGTGTCCAGAGGGATGAGGGTTAAAGCGCCCCACTTCCCGTTCCGCACGGCCTCTGCCTTTGGAGCTCATCTGGGCAGATAATGGACTTTGCCTTCTGACTTAATCTGCTGTAAATCTCTCCCGTAATTGCTCATCATCCGGAAACCTGGAGAGAACCCGGACGGACATTCCCGCCGTGTGAGACAGCCATGCTCTCCCTCCCTGCCCTCGTCCTGCTGCCCACCCGTGCCCAGAGCCCCGAGCGCACCCAAAGCCCCGGTACACCCAGCGCACCAGAGCACCCAGTATGCCCAGTACAACATCAGGGCACCCAGTGCACCCGCACAGCCAGCCAGGGGGAAGCTCCCGATGGGAAATGAGACGGCAGCTCCCCAAACTAAAGGGCTCTGTCCCCCCACCCTGCGTCAGCTTCTTCCACCCCTGCAAGAGCCGAGCGGGCGAGGCGCAGCTCGGGGGCTCGCAGCACCCAAACCTCCCGCAGCACAAGGGCCACAAGCCCCCCTCGGGATCTCGGTGGGGGCTGCTCGCGGTCCCAGGCGCCTCTCCCGGCAGCTGCGAGCAGCGTTTTTGTTCTGCGGCTGCCGAAGGAGCAATCCCGTCCTGCAGAGGAGCTCCAGACGTCACACGCGGGAAGGTTGCTAAGCGAGCTGGTCCCTCCTCATGATGCACGACTTCATTACGCGGCTCCCTAAATGGATGTTACACACAAATGACATTTGCCTTGGAGCATATGAGCTCCCAAAATAGCGGGCGGCTCTCCGCGTTATTGCTTTGGTTTGCCGAACAATGTCCCCATTGTCTGCGGGGCTGCTGCGCCCAAGCCTGGCACGGCCCTCCGGGGCTGAGGCGTTGGGGACGAAGGGATGGGGACCCCCAAACCAGCCCAGCTGTGCCCACGGTGGCAGCGAGGAGGGACCCGAGGTGGCCTCGTGGCCAGGATGGGGCGAGTGGGATGTGTCTTTCTAAAGGGGGCCGTGGGGAGCAAGGAACGCAGGCTCTCCTCTTGTTCCCATCGTCTTCCTCTCCCTGCCTCAGAATTCTTTCCTTTCCTCATGCTTCTCTCAGGGTTTTTCTGCGGGCTGGGTGTTTCCCCTGAAGGCAAGAGCTCCAGGGATGCTCCAGACACAGTCCCGCTCCTGCAGGAGCCTCCCACCACCCAGTGTTCTGCTAAAGGGACCAAATCTAGCTCACGACACACCTCCCAAACCTACAGAGATGACAGAGGGGACAGGGCACCACATCATACCCCAGGCACCCAGATAAGGCCCCTTTTCCCGGGCTGCAGCCACGGCAGCGCCAGGGACTGGCTGCTCATGTGGCCATTTCATCTAAAAATTGCTTAAACTCAGCCCTGGTTTCCTTTGAGATGAACTGAATCGTGCAGAGAGAAGGTCTGGCTCCAGCACTGCACCGTGCATAAGGTACAAATAAAAAAGAAACATAAAGGTTATGTCCATGGAAGAGAAAAATTTGCTTTTCCTTTTTTTTCCTCCCCGATTTCCTAAGAACATCCACGGCAGCTGATCTGTGCAGCACTGCCGTAATCCGGTGATACATTTTAATCCCATTACGTTGCCATGCGCTCGCTCGCAGCCCGCCCGGGCTGGGAGGAACAGATGTTTCCTAATTGGCACTTGCGCTGCCCAGGGGTTTCCAGCTCGGACAGTGTTCCTGTGCCTCCTCTGGCACGGACAGGAGTCCCTGCCCCTGGATTTGCATCCTCGAAAGATGTAACAGCTCTGGCTGTTCCTGTACCGATGCCCCACCTGGAGCTGCTGTGCTCCGGCCCGCGGTGTCCCCGTGGAGGGGTCACAGTGCCACTGCTGCCATCCCCGCGGGTGGACCAGGAACAATCGGGGCTGCCCGGAGGGAAATGCGGCATTTGCGTTTCTCCGTTTGTCTGGGGAAAGGCGCCGGATGCGGGGGGAGCCCCGTCCCAGGGCACCCGGGAGGCTGCCAGTGCCCAGCTCCTCACCCTCGCTTCCCAGCGCATCCCCTTGGATCTCCAGGCGAGCGAGGAGTTTTGGGTTGGTCCTGATTGTTTCATCATCGAGGGCGGCTGTCCTGGCCGGCTGCAATCCCCTGATACCCGGTAATCCCATTATGTCTCCACGAGGCTGCTTCCAATTCTGGCCTCTGTGATGTTTCTTAATTAGCTTTTCAGCCGGACAGGGGTTTTACCGGCTGGAAGGAGCTGCAGAGGTTTCATTGCTTCCTTTCTCTGCCTCATCACACTGATGTCAGGAACAAAATCAAGGAGCAGAAGGCAAATGGGAGCCTGGCACTGAGGACAAGAATGCCCGTGCTCGGGAACAGCCAGAGCCTGGCGTCCCCGCCAAAGCTCCTCTCTCTCTCCGGGATATTTCACTCCTGCCTCAGCCCTCGCATTAATCAGAGCAGAGATTACTTTTCCACATGCCAAAGCTGAACATTGATAAATCACAAATCTGCCCTGAAAGCCACAAGGCTTTAATAATACATGCTGGGTTCCTGCTTGGTTTTCCTCCCTTCTTTAAACCTTCAGTGTTTGTGGCTGGGTGCGTGCGTGGAGGCACAAACACGAGGCTGGAGGCTCAATTTAATGCGAAGAAGAAGAAAAAAAAATGAAGCTAGGAATCTCATGTAATTACGTGGCTCCTGAAGCTGGAGAATTAAACATAACAATAATTTTCAGAGGATAAAAACCCGTGAAACGCACAGTAAAGCCCTCACAGCTGGCAAAGCACATTAGGTACCCAAAGCACCCAGGCTGCAGGTGCGAATGAGCTCAGCCCACTGTACTTAAGGATAAACAATTCCTATTTTTCAAGACTGTTGGGGTTTTTTAGCTCGTGATTCTCCAACCTGGGGTGTCCCGAGGGGGGATTCACCCGCCTGCCGCTGGCAAAGGCAAAGCAAAGCCGATGGGAGCCGACGGGCACATCTTCATCTCTTCACCGCTTTTGCCTCCTCCTCCTCACCAGCCCATCCCGCATCACCCACGGTCCTCACGGAGGAACCTCCCAAGAACAGACAGCGGCTGCTGCTCCCTTTGGGAAAGAAAACAGGAAGGTAAAGGCACCTCAGTGTCGGATGTGATTTAGCCAGGGTTTCCATTATTCTTACTCTTTCATTAATTACTCCCTGGCAAATTGCTGCTCTTGCCCTGCAGGCAGACCCTCTCCTGTGGGCTTCACCTGCCGGGGGTCGCGGGGATCCTCCCGCCCACCCCAGCGTGGTGGACACCGCAGGAATCGGGGGGCTGGAACCAGCGGCGGTGGGGTCTGATCCCCCCCATCCTTTTTGCTGGGAAAAAAAAAAAAAAAAAAAAAAAATATCCCTTCCCCAGCCTGGAGAACAGCTTTAGCTCTGCCGGCTGTTGGCACGACGGCAAAACCACCCACCCGCCCAGTGGCACCGCTGACATCTCCCCAGCCGGCAGCGGGGGACGGTGGCCAGCGGGAGGGAGGGGACAGGGACACGGCTGGGGTGGCCGCGGGCTCCGAGCTGCTGAGGCGACGAGCACGGCAGCAGCGAGCCAGATGGCAGCTCCGCAGCGGGCGTGGGACGGAGGCGATTTTCTGCTTTTGAATAAAATTTTCAAAAAACAAATTATTCTCTCAGCACATTTCCCCAGAGCCAGCGAGGGAAAAACCCTCCTCAGCAGAGCTGAAGCTGCTCCCAGGTGACCCGAGCGCGCCCACCTGGGTGCACCAGGCCACCAGATGAGGAATTTCCCCCGGCGGGTCCCACAGGAGCTGCTCTGGGCTCGTTCACATTTTCCACTTCTGCTTTCGGTGCTTTTTCCCCCAGAACCCTCCCAGCCCACCCAGAGCCGGGCTCCGGTGTCCCCGCGGGAGCTGCCCTGGCCCCCGACTGTCAGGTTGGACAGGGATTGGAGCAACCTGGGCTACTGGAAGGGGACATCTTTGTCCCCCCAGCAGGGTGTGACCCAGGACAAGGCTGAACCCCGGAGCCTGATCCGCACAGGGTGAGCAGCCCCCGACCCTCCCGCTGAGCCCCCGGTCACCTCCCTTCCCCCGGACACTTCGGTGTCCTGGCAGCACCGATGGCACCGGCGATGGGTGGCACCGAGGTGCCCCCCTCCCTCCCCAACCAGGAGCACGGGCGGGCATCCCGACAGCGGCGTCCCGGGAATGAAAAGGCAGAGCTGGGACTTTGAAACTCCAAGCTTTATTGAGTTGCTTCGGCAGCGCGTGCATCACACGGGGGGAGGCGGGAGGCGAGGCCGCGGGGGCTCAGCGGCGGCCGGGGGAACGCTTGCTCCGCTCCCCGCGCCCCGGCACGGCCCGGGGGCTTTAGTTGGTGGGGTGGTAGGCACCGCGCTGGTGCCACTGCATGTCCCGGATGCGCCTGACCGACTGGATCTGGGGGTGCTGAGCGCCGAAGTCCGAGCTGTCCTTGTAGTCCCCCTTTTCAAACAGGTACTGGTAGCCCCGGTAGCCGGGGTACTGGTATCCCACCCACCTGCCAAGGCAAGCCGGGGGTGGGGGGTCATAAAAGGAGCATCGCCCGGCAGAGACCAGCCCCTTGGG
>WEIU01002523.1:141141-196481 GCA_013389925.1 Aegithalos caudatus | reverse complement strand
GAGCGCCCGGGCTGAGCCCCAGCCGTGCCCGCTGCTCCCGGCCGGGGAGGGAGAGGTGCCAGGGAAGTGCCAGCGGGGAGCTGCGGGGGCTCCGGGCAGCAGTGGCACCGCAAGGCTCCCCACTGTGGGTGCCCCGACGTGGCGGTGGGATGCCACCCATCCTTGGTGCCTGGGGACTCACAGGATGCCCCAAATGTCCCCCAGCTGGGGTTGTGCTCCTGCCAGGGCGCTCTGCAGCTGCCCCGTTGTTCTGGGAGCAGCACCGCTGGGTGCAGGCTGGGAACCTTCCAGGGGCTTTCCAGGGGCTCTCCCTTGCCCGGAGCCCGTGGCTTGGAGAGCACACACAGGGCCAGCAGGTGGGGAGAGGGCACCAAGCGGGTCCCAGTCTCACCTGTCCCTGCACCCGAAAGGAGGGAAACCAAACTGGGGGTAACGCTGTGATCTGTGCCCATTGCCCACACCCTCTCTCTGACTCTGAGTGGGGTTATCAGCCTGTCCAGGTGACAATGTCACCCTTTGTCACCCACCGTGTCCCCCTGCTCACCTGCTGGCACCCCCCGGCACCGGGCGCTCACTGTGCTGAGGTGGGCGAGCAGCTCAGCGGTGTTGGCCACACGAAATCCTGGCTGCGATGCGGGTGTGGCAGCGGGGAGACCCCTTCTCTCCAGCCCCCTCCCTCCCAGCCCCGCCCGGCCCCCAGCTCCCCTCACGTACGGTCCGGAGTGCACCAGGATGGAGCCCACTTTGTCCACGCCGGCTTCCTTCAGGTTGGGGCAGGCCCCGCTGAGCTCATGGCAGCGGCCCTGGAAGTTCTCCTGCTCGAAGATGGCAATCTGGAAGAGAGCAGGACCTCAGCGAGGGTGCCACCCCGCCCCTGCTGTCACTTCGGGGGCACACGCTGTCCCCGGCCACTGGGGCAGCACATCCGCAGCAGCCCGGACCTCTCACTCTCCCAAAACTGCTCTCCAGCGGCTTTTAAGGAGTGCAAGCCACCGCTGCCATCCCTCTGAGGATGCAGGTCTCACTCACGCCCTGCCAGCACTGTCTCAGTGTCCCAGTGCTCCTGGCAGAGGGATGCCCACAGCGGGCATCCAGCATCTGTGGGACTCGGGTTGTGGCTGGAGCAGCGCAGCCACCGGAGGGACACGGCCACCCAGACACCGGGGACAGCTCGGGGACAGCCCCGGGGCCGCCAGCTCAGCACAGACCTCAGGGGTCAGCGGGTGGTGGGGACAGACCTGCTGTGAATGCAGAGGTGGTGGGAGATCAGCCCTTGGTCTGTTCCCACCTGCTCCACCTGAGGCTGCGGGATGCCAAAAAATTCCCATTCCCCATCCCCTGGTCCTGCTGCAAACTGCTCAGCAGCGCTGCCAGCCGTGCTTGGCACCAGCTGGGAGTGCTGGGGGTGCTAGCAAGGAGAGCTCAGCTGCTCCCAGCAGTGTCCCCGGGTATGATTTGGGCACCCAGAGAGGCTGAGAGTCCCCTCTGCAGGGCTGGGCAGTCTCCCACTGACCTTGGAGCTGGCTTGCTGCTGCTTGGAGGCTGGCATTTGGTGCTCGGAAGCCATCATCAGCTGGGTTTTCTGCTGCCTTGGGAGGGAAACTCAGCACGTTAAAATATGCCACTGAGGACATGCTGGGGACCGTGCTCAGAGCCCTGTGCCCAGTGTCCGTGTCCCCGTCTGCACCCAGGGAACAGAGAGTGTTGGGACCACGGTTTGCAGCAGGATGAGCTCAGGCTGGGGTTGCCAGGGACAAACTTTGCTGAGGGCTGCTCAGCACCCCAAACCTCCCCAGGCTCAGAGCACAAGCAATAGTCCAGAGGGACCTGCTCCAGCACAGGGAACTAACTGTGAGCCCAGGGAATTCCTAAATCATTCCCAGTGGAACCCAGGCCCTGTGGTCGTGGATTTCCTGCTGTCCCTGCCCAGCAAGTAACAGCTGAGTGTCCCGGTCCCACGCGGGTGCTTGAAGGGCTGATGGAGAGAAGCTCTAGGGCTCCTCCCCGCCTGCCCCAGCCCCGGGAGCCTCTGCCGAGCCCTCCCGACCCGGCCTGGCCCCGCCACTCCTTGGAAGGAGCCCCGTCCTCAAGCCCAGAGGGACCCTCAGTATCTGAGCAGCTCCAAAACAGGTGAAAACTCATTCCTGACAAAAAAGAAACGGAGCCGTGGCCGGGTGGGGATATCCTGCCTTGGGCTGCGGGGACGGGGCTGTCCCCGGCTCAGCCGCCGCGTGCCCGCATCCCGGGAAGGGACCCCGGCCCCGGGGATCGGGAGGAGGCTACGGCAAAAGACAGGACAATAAATAGCAAAGTCTTACCAGTTATACCAGTACCCGCTTGAGCCAGTGACGGGCTGGGGCCGGGAGGTGGAATTTATACCGAGCTGCAGCAGAGAGGTGCCAAAACTATTTACAAAATAGTTAAAGCCTGATTCAAAGCGAGAATGCTGGATTAAACCCCAATGAAAACCAGGGTCAGCTGATCCGCCGCAGCCTTTGTCTGCCCGAGCACCAAGCCCGAGTTATTTCATTACCTGTCACATTCGAGTCACCCGCTTTGTCGGGTTGGTGGCGAGGAGATTTGGAGTTTGCAAGCATCAGCCGAACGCGTGCCAAGAGCCGGGGNGGGCCGGTCCTGGGTGCAGCTGCAGCACCCTGGGGCACTCAGGTGTTGGGTGTTGGGCTCCTCCCGTGTTATCCCGGCACTTTTGGGGTCCCTGAGAAGCCTCCTAGCCCCATGGGGCAGTGGGAGCAGCAGCACAGGGTGACACCTGTGACACCAGGACAAAGCTGAGGTCACCAGGGGCTCAGGCCACGTCACCATGGATGTGATGGTNCAGGGTCAGCTGATCCGCCGCAGCCTTTGTCTGCCCGAGCACCAAGCCCGAGTTATTTCATTACCTGTCACATTCGAGTCACCCGCTTTGTCGGAGTGGTGGCGAGGAGATTTGGAGTTTGCAAGCATCAGCCGAACGCGTGCCAAGAGCCGGGGCGGTCCTGGCCAACAAAGCCCCGCCAGCCCCGCTTCAGGCGTTTCGGGGCCAGGGACTTGATCCCCCCGGCAGCCGCCGCCGGACCTGCTGAGCTCGGCTCTTTCCATGCGAGATAAAACGCCTCCAAGCGCTGGTGAACGTCTGGCTTTGCCCGTCTGCAGCCCGGCCGTGCCAGCGCCGGGGGCACCGCGGGAGCCCCGTTCCCGGCACCGGCCCGGGGCTCCGGGCACGGGCAGGGGATGGGGCCGGTCCTGGGTGCAGCTGCAGCACCCTGGGGCACTCAGGTGTTGGGTGTTGGGCTCCTCCCGTGTTATCCCGGCACTTTTGGGGTCCCTGAGAAGCCCCCCAGCCCCATGGGGCAGTGGGAGCAGCAGCGCAGGGTGACACCTGTGACACCAGGACAAAGCTGAGGTCACCAGGGGCTCAGGCCACGTCCCCATGGCTGGGATGTTCCTGAAGGGGCAGCACAGCCCGGACTGAGCTGGCAGCAGAGGGGACCCTTTGCTGGCATTGTCCCTCCAGCTGAGCCCGGAGGCTGCACAGGGCTGGGGGCTGCAGCCAAGGGGGTGTCACAGAGCAGGGACACTGTCAGACTCCCGGGGTGCTCTGCAGCACCCACAGCCCCTTTCACCCCACAGAGGAGCTGGCTTCCCCCTTGGCACCCCAGCAAGTGTCACCCAGCAGGAACAGCCCCCAGAGCTGCTCCTTCCCACACACCACACCTCCTGGAGGTCCCACAGCAGGTGAGGGGCTGCAGCCCCCCCAGGGTCACCTCTGCCCCATCCCCTACCCCAGGATGGCTGCACAAAGGGTCACCCACAGGGTGCTGTCACCAGAGCCCACCCTGGGAGTGATGGGGGGGAGGGTCAGTCACCAGGGTCTGTAGCTGCTCCAGCTCCAGGGATGGGGTTTCCAGGGCCAGAGGGGCCAAGGTGATCGTGCAGCTCTGCAAGGAACCCATCAGGCCATGGGCAGGCCAGGGTGTGATCAAGAGTTTCCAGCATTCCCAGCACTGGAGTCCTCCTTTCTTGCCTGTGTCTCCTGCTGCAGCCCCACAGATGAGCCCAGCATGGCCCTCCCCATCTCCTGGGTTAATCCATTCCAATCTCTGGACCCTCGTGGACCTGTCCCAGGTCCCAGAACAGGGCCCTGCAGCCACACCCCGTCCCCTCAGCACCTCAGCCAGGGCTGCCACAGAGCTCAGCATGGCTCCTGTGATTCCCTGCCTTCGCTCTGATGGATTTAGCTCATCCCAGCCCCGGGCAGGGGCGGTGCTGCAGCCCCCCGGCCATGGCAGCCCCAGGGACTGTTCTGGAAGCAGCTTTTGCTACTCAGGGCCGGGCACTCGCCTTTCACAGCCTCCAACCCCCCCCTCCAAAGGGAAAAGCTCTGGAGGGGTTGCTCAGGGACCTGCACGGAGCCCTCAGGTGGATTCAAGCCCATCTCCCCTCTCTGCCCCAGCCCAGGGGGTCCCCAAGCGTGGCCCCTGGGGAAGGACAGTGCCAGGGCAGCTCAGTGTCCCACCAGCTCCCTGTGGCACCCCTCGACTCCCACCTGCACCCCCAGAACAGCCCCCCCCATATCAGAGCTCACCCCCTGGGAGAAACCACCTCAGGACTGTGGGAAAATTCCCTGGGGACAGGCTGGAGCCCCTGCAGGACGCTGAGGTCGGGCACAGCCATCCTGGCATGGGATGAGCCCTGCTTGGAGCGCACAGGACCTGGCACAAGCCAGGGATGGCCGCTCTGCTCATCCCCCCCGGCCCCCTCCCTCCCCGGGGACTGGCCCCCAGCCCTGGGAGCGGGCAGGAGACGCCGTGGAAAGGGACAGAGGCATTGGAAAAACCCTGACGCGGCAGCACCGGGGGTTATTTTTGGAAAGCTGCAGCCTTTATGTAACGCTGCAAACACTGGCACTTCCCCCTGTGCCCTGTGCTCGGGGCGCTGGGCACTGCCCTGGCCCCATTCCCATCCCCATTCCCTCCTCCCCGACCTCCCCCAGCCCAGCCCAGGACCAGGCAGGCCCCGGCAGCCTCCAGCTCAGAGCTTTATTGAGGTTTTTGCACAAAAAAACACCACGGTCACGGCATCAGCCGGGGGGCGCGGCGGGCGGCCCCGGCGGGGGCGGGGGGGTCCCTCAGCTGTTCTCGAAGCAGCCCCGCTGGTGCCACTGCTGGTCCCGCACACGGCGCACGGACTGGATCAGGGGCTGGTTGGCGTCCCACTCGTTCCAGTGCCGGTACTCGCCCTTCTCAAAGACGTGCTGGCGGCCCCGGTAGCCGGGGTACTCGTAGCCCACCCACCTGCGGGGATAGGCGGTGCTCAGCAGCGCTCATCCCACACCCTCACATCCCCTGGAGTAGGAGCAGTGTCCCCATCCCAGTGTCTCTGCCTGTCACAGCCGGGTGATGCTGCCCGGGCCACTCCTGTGTCACCAGGCTGCAGTGGAGGATGCCCTGTGCCAGGAGGGGATGGAGTCCATGGAGAAGGGGCCACAGCTCCACTGCTGGGGTGTTGGGTTACGGCAAGGAGCCCTCATCCAGCCCCAGGGACACTGCCATGGTTCCCTGTTATTCCCTGCGGGCCAGGGAGGGAACAAGGGACACGATGGGCATGAGCAGCACCACGGGAGCAGCTGCCCCTGCCACCACCACCCTGGGGGGACCAACCACAGTGCCACCACCTGTTGGGATGCCCCCCGTGCCCCCATCCTTACGTTCCATTGAGGGCCTTGACGCTGGCCACACGATCCTGGAAGCCGTGGGCCCAGAGGCTGGGGACATCATCATCCACGATCTCCATCTTGCGCCCGGCGTAGCCCGCGTTCTCAAACAGGTGGATTTTGTGGTCGGCGCTGTCCTGAGGGAAAGGGCGGCTTCAGGGGCTGCCCCCCATCCCCTGCGCTCCCCGGGGCTGTGGCCACCCCAGCACAGCCCTACTCACAATCTGGAGGGGCCGGAGGGACATCAGGCTGTCGCTGCTGTGGCTGTTGGACCAGGAGTCCCAGCGGGGGTAGTCTCCCTTCTCCAGCACGAACTGCTCCCCGGCGTAGGCCTGGCGCTCGAAGCCCAGCCACCTGCAGGGCCCCAGAGTCAGGGGATGCTCTCCCTGTCACCCCCTGGGGCTGCTCCCCCTGCCACCCTCTGGGGCTGCTCCATCTCCCCCACCCCGGACTTACGGGCCAGACTCCACTTGGATGGAGCCCACCTTCTCCATCTCCTTCTCGGTGATGTTGGGGAGCTCCTCTGTCAGCTCACACCTTTTGCCCTGGAAGTTCTCCAGCTCGTAGATGGTGATCTGAGGTGGGGAGAGATGCTGTCAGCCACCACAGCAGGGGAACAGCCCAGGAAATGGGGCCAGCAGTGGATCAAAGGGCCCTGGCTGTGTCCATCCATCCTGGCCATCCTGCGCTGATGTCACTCCTCGCCCTGACAGAGTTCTGGGCCGAGCTCTGGCCAAGGGTGTTTGTTTGGTAAAACACAAGCTGGAATTTTGTCCATGACAGGCTGAAAACCAGCTCAAACACAGCACTGGAAACATGGAAAGTTTGGGCTAAGAGAATTCCTGAGCCATGGGCTGCCTCTCCTACCCCCAGCCTGGTGGTTGCCCATCCTTTCCTTATCATTGCTCCCTCCAGATCCAGCCATCCCCTTGAACTGGCCTGGCACAAGGTCTTTATTAAGGGTTTCCTTCTAAGCCCTGCCAGGTGCAGAGACCCCAGTGCCTCCCCAGAGAGCCCAGAGACCCCAGCAGGCTGCCCTGCTCTCAGCAGAGCCTCGAGGCTGAGCTGCAGGATGGGCTGGAGCCAGTCCCAGTGGCCAGAGAAGGGCCCAGGGTGCCCAGCACCATTCAGGGACCAGGAGGGTAAATGGGGTGACCAGGCACCCCCTGGTACTGCCCCAAAGGGGTCCCAGCTGCAACACCTGAGCCTGGGACAAGGGCAGAGCCTCCTGCACACACACCACATAATGGGGGACAGAGGTGACACAGGAGCCTCTGTGCACCTCAAAGCAATAAACAGCCCCAGCTCCTGGCACCCCCCTCTCCCACTGGGAGGATATGCTCCCATCTCCAGCCTTCCCAGTCCAGGAGCAGCTTTGTGGGAAGCTCTGCACCCACCACATCCTCTCCAGCTGATTTACCTTCAACCAACCCACAAACTGAATCCAAATCTACAAACACACCTGGGGAGCCTCAGTGCCTGGGCCCACAGCTGATCCCGCTGCGCTGGGATGCTTCATCTCCTGCATTAAATCCCTGGGCAGCTGCACACCAGCCTGGCCAGCCAACGTCCTTGGCAGGCAGGGAGCAGTGTCCCTCCTGCCAGGCAGCACAGCAGATCCCCAGCCCCAGCTGCTTCCCAACCTGCAGCCCCCCGGGGCCACCACCCACTGCTGCTGTGGGACAGCTGGAGGCCACTCCTGTCCCCAGCACCCCCTGCAGTGCTGGCACTGGCTCCAGCCAGCATCCATCCGTAACCAGCTGTCCCCAGTACACCCCAGTACGGCCCAGTATAGCCCAGTGTGTACCTTGTAGTTGCCACCTCGCTCGCCAGCACCCTCCCCAGTCGCCATCTGCTCGGGGGGACTTTGCTGCTCGGTCATTGTGCCTGGAAAACCCAAATTGCAGGAGGTTAAGGAGGGAGGCACCGGGATCTACACTGGTAAGGAAACACAAAGGAGGGAGCTGGCACGGGAACAGGCAGCAGGGGTTAGCACAGACCCCGGTGCAGCAGCTGTAAATCCCCAGGGATGTCCAGGCTAGGAGCAAGCTCCCTTATCCATCCTGCTCTCCCTCCAAATCCTCACCCAGGCACCCGCAGGACTGAACCGAGCCAGGTCCCAAGTGACACGGAGCCCTCTGCCCGGGGCAGCTCGCCCAGTTGTCACTAAACTCCCATCTCCACAGCCCGGCCTTTGTTCCCAGCAGGAATTTGTCAGCTTCCAGCTGCTGACATCTTTCCCCACCACATAAACCCGACACCTCTCCCTCTCTCCAGCCTCCCGGGGAACACCAAACCCGGCAGCTGGGGTGGAGGATGGCAGTGGGAGCCCCCTCCTCGCTCTCCCTGCAGGAACATCCACAAAACTCTGCTCAAACATTGGAACAACGCCTTCCCCGGCCACGCCGCGCTGATAAGGGGCTTAAGAGACGAGCAAAAAGGAGTTTGATCAACGTCCTGAATCAAACCCCGCAGCTTCACTTCTCTCCAAACCCTTCGCTGGGCAGGGAGGGGGAACACCTCGACTCGGACACACAAAATTCCATGGGAAAGCCCCTTGCAGTCCCGGCGCTACCTCTCCGTGCGGTTCCGCTGTGCCGGGCGGCGAGGGCGGCCCCGCTATTTATGGGTGGCTTCTGAACAGAACAGCAGAATTCCCCGAGCGCTGATACAGCAGCTGCGTCCACGGAATTCCATCCATGAGATTTCATCTCAATAGCGCGGGCGAGCAGCGAGTCTATGGAAACGTCATTCAGATTTCTCCCGGCCGTCCCTCGGACACGGGGCACTCGATTTACAGAAGATTAACGTCGAAATTCACATCAGCACGTTCACGCTGCTTCTTGCCAGGTTCTCTGGAAAACTCTGCCATCAGCAGTTCACGGGAGGGTTTAGCCTGGAAACCGAGCGCAGCGCGAAGCAAAAACCGGGCAAAAATATAAAATATCCCCGTTTGTGTGGGCTGCAGAGCAAGGTGTGATGTAGGGTCGGGGTCGGCTCTGGGAGCTCAGCAGGAAGCTGCAGCAGCTCGGGATTTTCAGATTTTGGCCCCAAGCAGGTGCTCTCCATCGAGTTCCTTTTGTTTCTCTGCCCCCAGTCTGGCTCCCTCCCCGGCATTTCCCTGGAAGATGCTGGGAACACATCCTGGGGTGTGTGACCAGGGTTTCTGGAGCCTGGCACAAGGGTTTGTGCATCTCCACAGGCACAGGATGATGTGAGGGGGGAGCACAGCCCTTCCACAGCAGGCACCAAACTGGAGGCATTTCATCTGCTGGCAGCGGGCCTGCCTCCCTTTTCACCTTGGAGAGTCCCTTGAGACCCAAACCATCCCGATTCCTCAGGGAACATTTTATTCAGCTGGACATATCCCCATTTACCACGGCCCTTGCAGGTTTTTCTACCTGCTCTGAGTGTGGCTCATTGAAACCAAGAACTTCCTATGAAACCTTTACTGAACTTGCCAGGGAAGTGAATCCCCTGGGCCAGGCTGGACAAACTGAATGGGAGAGGGATGGAAAGCTCTCCTGTTGTAGGTGTTAGAATGAGGCCCCTCAGCCCCATCCCAGCCTTGGCCTCTGTAGGTGATGCTCCAGGCCTGGAGGTGTCTCCAACTGACTCATCCTCACTCTCCCATCCTGAGAAATTCCTGATGATTTGCTGTCCCCATCAGGGCTGTCCCACAAGGTACCACAGCTCCAACAGGCACAGACTGAGGAGGAATGGATTCATTTCTGTCTTACCAAACACCTCATCTGTCCTCAACAAACAGAATTTCTTGTGCCAGTCCCTTCCTTCCCAGTGTTCTCCTTCACTGAGCTCTGCCATGGCTGCAGGGCCTGGATCTGCCTCTCTCAGCTCTCCACACTGACAAGGCAATTCCAAAAACATGACAGAAGGGGCACTGGAGCTCCTTGATGCCTCTCCCAAACAAACCTCAATTTCCTCTCACTGTCAGCCTCTTAAATCCCTTTGAAAAATGACTGTTAGGAAAGAGGTTGTTTTGTTTTTTTTGTTAATACCTGGCAAAGCTGAACTGGAACTGCAAGGGTACAGAACAAAATACAGCAGACAGAGTATCTTTATTCCCTAGGAAACTGTGTAATAGAAAATACAGGATTTCTACCATACAATGTATTTATTGTGACCCAGATTGACAGACTCTATAAGGCTATGTGGAGCAATATAAAAGCTTAATCTCCACAAGAGCTCTTTCAAAACCAGATTTGATACCATTTTGTTTAATGTGGAATGAGAAAAACCCATAAACCTTGGCTTTCCTCCTCTGCCAATCCCACCAGAAGGACCAGAAGTTATTTCAGATTGTATTTTTGCAATACATTTATATTTGAGTGAACAGGACTGCCATGGAACAGAGCTCACCAGCAGCTCAGGAAGGATTCCCACCACTCCCAGGGTGAGCAGAACTAGGCCTGGACTCTACAGCCCCTGCCAGAACACCCCAAATCCCATTAAAGCTCCATGGAGATGGTTTCATAGAATCACAGGATGGTTTGGGTTGGAAGGGACCTTAAAAATCATCTCATTCTTCCCCCATGCTCCCCCAACCTTCCACTAGACCAGGTTGCTCCGAGCCCTGTCCAACCTGGCCCCAAAAGCCTTCACCTCCTAGAAGTGCATCTTTAAAAGGAATTAAAGCAAATACCTGTTTTTCCTTCTCAGTACTGGGCTGAAGGGATGGATCCAACACATCCCTCACTTGGCTGCAGCTGCTCTTGCAGCAGGGTCCTTCAGGGAGCTGCAGGCGGTGACCTCAGGCCAACAGGGAGCACAGTTGTGGTGGCAGCTCTGCATTTCACTGGAATAGTTTGTTTTACCCACAGAGCTGGCTTGGGGACAGCAGTGACAGTGCTGGGACCTCACCCCAGAGGTTCTGCACCTGGAGACACCTCGTGAGGCACCCCAGAACTGCCCATCTCCCACTGAAACACACTATCTCTGCAGAAATCAGGGATTTGCTGTTCCAAACCTTTTACAGCTCACATTTTGTATTCCCAAATCTGCCCCACGTGCATCTCAGTTTGCAAATAAGGAACAGAGTGAAACAAACTTCTGTGTGAGTGAAAAGGGGATGGTGGGTGGGGGGTAAGTCCTATGGAAAGTCTTGGAATGTCAAACATTACTTCTTTCTCTGCAGGAAGTGAAAGGCTCTGGTGGATGAGGACCAAATTGAAGATTTACTGATGTTAAAAAGGTGATTTTTGCTAACAGAAAAATAAAAAGGAAGAAATCCACAACTGAGAATTCCAATAAAGCAATGGAGCAGCTGTGCAAGTCCCTGACACACCACCTGGAGCAGGGATCATGAGAGGAGGGCAGTGAGAAAGTGTTCCTGAATTTCACAAAACACAACATCCCACCTTTAAAACCCAATACTGATGTGGCTTTTTAAGGGAGGAGAAGCAGCTGAGGAGCTGTGAGGGGAGAAACAAAGGAACTTCCAGGGCCTCCATAACCTTTAGCATCACCTTTTGGACAAGAGCTGAACCTGGCTTCAGGGCAGGATGCAGGAGTGAAGGAAGCAGCACACCTGAATGAACCCTAGAGCTCACTTCCACCTCCAATAAACAGCAGGAAAAAGCACATGGCAACAAAAGTGAAAGCATAAAAAATTCCAAGAAGCATTATTTGAAATTAAAATAGAATTATATAAAGTGTATTACAGTCTGTTCTATCATTTAAGAAGTAATAACATATTTATATATCTTTTATTACAGAGCGATAACCCGAAGAGAAGGAAGTCGATATTTAATCAATGTACAATAAAAAGAAATAACAGAGCAGAAAAAAACACTTTCCCATTCAACAACATTCTAAAGATGCTCTTTAATTAGACATTTAAGCATTAAACATTTCTCAGTAGTAGGTTAAACTACTCAATACAGTAATTTCAGTGCATTGTCCAAGCAGACGTGGAAATGCAAACACATTCAAGGGCTTTGTGGAAACCTCGTGTCAATCCCCTCAGTTTCCTCAACACAAACAGTGATGGAATTTCTGGCCTAGACCAAGAACCAGTAAATCCTCCAACTGTTGGGAACGCTGCACTGTCACCTGTGGAAGTGGAAAACCCAGCCTGTGTGAATGTTCCTGTGAGCAGGGACTTGCCTGGATTTGGGATATGGGAGGTCCCACTTGATGGGAGTGACAACAGCCACCATCCTCCTCCTCACCTGCACGTGCTGCTCAGGCTGGCCCAGGTGAGGACACACCCATGGGACCCTCAGGTGCTGCCACAGGAATACACCCCCAAAAAAAAACCAAGCCAAGAGTCACCTTTTCCACCATCATCTAAAGGAGAGGGAACGGAATCTGTGCAAGGTTTTAAAAGGAGCTGCTCAACGGTGGTGGCTGCACTGACACGGCCCATCCCCAAATTCCATTGGAATCCTGGGGATCACTGCTCCCTGGGGAGCAGAGGGGCTGCCAAACTAGCAGTAGCAACAGCTCCCATGAGAAAACAGGGCAAAGCAACAGGGAAAAAGACTTTTACATCAGACAGACGTCTCCATCTCATCTCCAGGGAGCACAGGGAGCCGCCGCCGGAATAAAATCCGGGAGCGAGAGATGTGCAGATGGAACTCGTCTCCTGCCATCCTGCTGCTATTTCCTGCAGGCTGGGACTGCAAATCCCCCCCTGTGACTCCTCCATGAGGTGAATTGGCACATGGTTTTGGCAGCTCCAAGCCTGACAGGCAGCGGCCTGGGCAGGCCCCGAGGGAGCCGCGCTCCCGAAACGCTGATTGGGAAAAAGGACAAGAGGAAAAGGAGCTGAAGTGCTGGTGCTTTATGGTTTGTATCCAGAGGAGCCCCTCAGCAGGACGTGGGGAGGGCAGCCCAAGGAGCTCTGCCAGGTGAGGAGAGCTCTCTACTCTCCTTTTCCCTCCTTCCTGGTGGAGCCTGAGGAACACCTGGAATCACCTCCATCATCCCTGGGCTACGCTTTCAAAGGTTACTGAAAGAGCACTTATCTGGGGCAAGAATCGAGTCTGTCTTCCATGGCCACGGTGTTGGTGTTTCAGAATGAGTGTCCAGAGACAGGGAATAGCTGAGAATTAGGGATACCCAAACACCCGTGTGCTCCAGGAGATCTCTACTCAGCTATCAGCACATCTCGCCAAAGGAAGGACAGGAAATCATCTGAGAAACTGAAGATCACATTTAGGTTATCCCACAGAATCAGCATAAAAATAAAAACTTAAACCTGGTATTTACAGATTAACAAATAAAAATATGAAGTGGGACTATCTGAACTGCTATTAAAGTGACATTCAACAATTAACTGGAACCCTGATATGAGTGTAACATCCTCCCTCTTCCCTTCCTTTTTTGTTATAAAAACAGTATTTACATATTTTTACTTTTTTTTTTTTTTTTTTTTTTTTTTAAAGAGAACTGATTGACATTATTGCTTGATCCTTTTTAGGAAAGACATTCCAATGAAGCAATTATTCCACATGCTGACAAAACACAGAATATACCACTTCAAGAGTGACAAAAGTTAACATTTTGTTCATCTAAAAATTATCTCCATCTGCCAGGTCAGCAGATCACATGTAAATACAAGCCAATCAAAAATACATTTTACAAAAAATAATCAAGTTTCCTTTTTCAATATGGCAGTAAACATGATTTGTTCTTCCACTCTCACCTTCCACAAATTTCATTCTAAATAGGAGCTTACTATTTGTTCACAAAAAAAAAAAAAAAAAAAAAAAAAAAAAAAAAGAAAAAAATTTATTAAAAATTTTTTTTTTATANAAGAAGGAAAAAAAAAAAAAAAGAAAAAAAAGGATAAATTTGATTAAAATTATTATTTTCATAAACAAACACAAAGCCCAGCCAGACACATCTCCCAGAGGTGAACACCTACAGAGTCTGTTCCACAGCAAGAGGAGTTCCCTGGATCACAGCACTCTCAAATATCTCTGTTTTCCAAGACTTTCTGAAGTGCTAACTGTGACCCAGGGGGGTTCTCCTGGCAGGCAGGTCTGAAGTGCCACTGTCCCCCCAACCTGACAGACACAGCTTTGTATTTGACTATGAACTGAAGCAGCTTTTCTCCACAAAACAGGAAGGCACCATGCACAGAGCAGTTGAGGCAGGAAGCAAACAGCAGCAACATGACATGGGGGTTTAGGTTCAGATGAGTTAAGGCTTCTGTTAAACTTCTTTTATCTTCTCCTAGTTAGAATCACTGTCTGCAAAGGAAAACAGAAGGAAGGGTGTGATATGGTCAGGCAGCTGCAACAGGAACCCCTTAAAATGTGTTTTCTGTTGTTGTGCCACCTTGGTCTCTTCTCTTTAAAGCATTAAATGCTTAAGAGCTTCCCAGAATTGTGGTGAGACCACACAAAGTTTACAAACTTTGGGAAATCCCAGCCCCAACAGAGACAGGATTATGAAAATCAAATTATGTGCAGAGAATCAGTGGAACTGTGACTGGGAGTGGAGGGGCACTGCCCCTGACCCCCCTGGTGCACAGGGCAGGGTAAGGGCAGTGTTGGTGAGGCCACAGTGGTGACACCAACACATCAAGGGAAATGTGAGTTTGTCACTGCACACCTGCACTCAGCAAAGCCCCCCTTCCACCCAAGTACCTTTTCAAACCTGATTCTCATAATGGCTCTGTCTCTTCTTTGATTTCAGCTCCTTCAGCCACTGAGGAGATTTTTCTTCTGACCTAAGATATTAAAAAAAAAAAATAAATTTCCTTTATTCTTCCATTATGAAAACTCCTAACAGAAACAACATTAAAAAAAAACAAATGTACAGTTTATTGCAGTATTTTTTCCTCCCACCAAGCAGAGCACCAGCCTTTTCCTGATGCTGGGATTCTCTCACCTGTCCTCCTTTTCCACACTGGAGGGCAGCACTCTGCTGCCAGGAGTGCCAAGCTGTGCTTTGGGGGATTTGAAGAGCTGAGCAGAGCCGATGTCACCAGAGCTCTCAGACTCCTGTCTTTTCCTCAGCTGGGCCTAAAAAAAAAAAAAAAAAAAAAATTAAAAAAAAAAAAAAAGGGGCCCTTTTAAGCCACCCCCCAGTTTTTTTTTTTTTTTTTTTTTTTTTTTTTTTTTTTTTTGGAATGCAGAATAGATCAGATTTATAAATCAATAGATCCAGATTTATAAAAACAAAGAAAATTGCCTGAAATGAGTGAGGGAATTCCTTATAAAGCACTTGCAGCTATTAAAGTGGTTTATCTCCAACCTACTGGGCTCTGCCTGAGCTCACCTTGAGAACAGAGTGATCCATCCCTGGGAACACAGGCAATCTCTGGGCTTGCACAGAAGACGACCTTGGAGTGTGCTGGATCTTTTCTTCCTCCTCAGAATCTTCCTGTTGCATAGTTTTCTTCTCTTCTAATTAATTGTTAAAAAAGAAAAAAAAAAGCAGAGGGGGAAACCATGAGCCAGCTTTTCATCTCTTGTCTTGTTCAAGATCTCTTCCTGCGCTCAAGCAGCAACGAAGGGCAGTATTTAAAAAATGCCTTTTACAAACTCCTGCCCTTCCACCCAAGCTGACCACAACCAATTACTCCAGGTAGCTGAGGGGGTTACCTGTGGAATCCTTGAACATCCAGCCATTATCTGCTTCTTCTGTCAAGGAAAACCTGTTCTCCAGGTCCAGCCCCCTGCTCCTGCGCAGCGAGTGCGAGGCGGGCGCCCGGCACCGGCGCTTCTTGCTCAGCTGCACCCGAGTCTTCAGAGCACTGGAGTCCAGGACAGCAGTGTGCTGGAGAAACACACACCTGGGAATGAGCCCCACCTCCTCCACAGTGAAATCCCAACCCACTTGATTGCATTCACCAGGTAAAAGATGTATTATTTATAATAATAATGTATTATTATTATTGTAGTCACTTAAGGTCATACTAAGGAGAGTGTATGATGAGGACGTGGTACTTCATGGTTAACTGGGTGTAATCCTTTGATGTCTCTAGGCTGTGGATAACTGAGCTGCATGAATAATTTGCATTAAATTAATATAAAAAATAACTGCCATAATCAGGAGTTTGGTTCCTAGAGTGTTTTATGAATACGGACCTTGCTAACCAGTAGCAGCTGAAGGCAAATCCAGAGATTGGGATCTAAAAAGAGCAACTACACAAAATTCCCTTGGAGTGCAGAGCTGCAGCTTCCCTGCCAGCCACAAACACTCAAAGCCATTCACCAGCAACAAGGACACTCCGAGTTTAGTGTCACAGCATTCAGAAAACTTCTGTGTCAGTCACTTCCAACACATCCAATAAGCAGTAACATTTACAGAGCAAACCAAGGAGCTGTAATTTATTTATCTGCATAAACAATTTGCTGTTACAGATCTGCCTGTAACCACCAAATATTCCTGAGTCTCCCCTTCTCCAGAAGATGTGGGTTTGCTCTATTATTCAAAAGATTTCAGGTCAGGAATAAACTACTCATCACACAAGTGTTATCCACCTGCACTTGGACCTAATAATGTTTTACAGAGACATCTGTAGTGGCCCAGGGACAAAACAGAATCTTCTGGAAGTGTTCAAACACCATGTGGATGTGGCACTTGGGGACATGTTAGTGGTGGCCTTGGCAGTGCTGGGGAAACAGTTGGACTCCATGATCTTAGAGGGCTTTTCCAAACTAAACAAAGTTCTTGCAGCACTAGACCTCATCAACTGTGTATGGCCAGAAACTCCTGGTCTTACACCAAGAGAAAGATTCTTCACTATTAAAAAATCCTTTAAAATGCAACTGTGAGCTACTATGGGAAGAAACCAACTGTAAATAAGAAAAGTATTAGTGAAGGTCTTTATGGCCTTAAATCTGCATGGCTGACAGCACAGCAGTCACTGGCTGTGTTGTTTAATTATACTTCCAATATTCATCCCTGGAAGTGTCCAAGGCCAGGTTGGATGGGGCTTGGAGAAATCTGGTCTAGTGGAAAGTGTCCCTGCCCATAGCAGGGGGTGGAACTGAATGAGCTTTAAAATCCCTTCCAACCCAAACCAGTCTGGGATTCCATGATTAATTATCCAAGGCCAGCAGCTTTATGGAATCTCTCAGAACCTGAACACCACAGAGATTTAGAAGAACTCTGCAGTTTTGATCCTAAACTTTTCAAGCAGGAAAGCAGCTGAGAGAGTTCAGCGTGGGAAAGGCAGAGCAAAACTGGATGCAAAGTTTCCAGAAGGAACTGCTTTGCAGGGAATAACTGAGGGAACACACGACAGCAAACTTACATCAATGAAGGAGAAATAACTCTTGTCCTCAGGGAGAGTGTCCCCTGGAGGAGGCAAATCAGTGCCATCAGTGGAGTCCATGTCCGTGCTGGAACGATCCAGGCTGGTGCTCCTCTGGTCTTTGGAGAAGTCCTGGTGCTCAGCCAGGGAGGGTGGCTCTGTCTGCGAGGACAGCGAGGACGGGTGGCTGCCCGGGGGCTGCTTCCTCCCGGACACAACCTCATTGTCCAGGGAAGGAGATTCTCCCACAAAGCTGCAAGTGGAGCAAATGAAATCTGTGAGATTTGGGGGCAAACAAAGACTTGCAAGGCCAGGCTGGATCACACGTGGTCAGCAGGAGTTAAATGGAAGTGGAATAGAAAGTTTGAGGACCAGCAGCAGGGTGTGGATCCCTTCCACTGGTGCAGCCCTCACCCCTTGGATTCACAGTGTGCTGGGGATTGGGATGTATTCCAACCAGTCAGAGGATTTTTTCCTTCAGGAATGCTGGAGCTGAAGGGAACTTGGGCACCAGGTGGCACCCTAAGGCAGGGCTCCATGGGCAGAGCTTCTTGTGCTTTGGGAAGGAGGGCAGCAGCATCTGCTTCCCGGTGCTGGGATGCTCCCAGTGTATTCCTAGAATTCCTCCCACAGCCTAGACTGACAGGAATGAGCTGCAGGGTCAGGAGTGAAAGCTGGACACAATTGTGTCTGCCTTTGTCACAAAGGCTGGAGTATTCCTTGAAATAGGATTGTCAGTAAAAATTGGGCTGTCTTGCTTCTAATTCCCAGTTTGAAAAAAACCAAAACCTAAAGGATTTGGTTTTCTGATTTGGAGTTCTGATTTTTTTTCCCCTCTTGACAGAAGTCTTTTGTCAATGAGCACTATTTCTTGGGCACATATCTAGAAAAACTGTTCTAAACCTAAAAAACCCATATATATATATCTATCTCAATATATGCACATCTTTTAAGCAATAAACCTACAGCATTTGGTACACTCAGGAGTTTACTGCTGGATAACAGCATTCCATCAGCACCAGCACATGGTACAATCCAGTCTGGCAGAGCAGACACTGCCCAGAGGGTTTCCAGCACACGAGCACAGGGAATGCTGCTTCCCTCCTTCACCAGTGGGCCCCAGGATAATTAAGAATGGCACTAATGAGCTCTGGGGGAAAGTTTTTGTCTAGGGTTTTTTGCTTCAAATGACATTTGGTATCTGCAGCATTAGGCTTTAGAGCCACTGCAATATGGAAGAATGGAGAGGGGAGGGAAAATCTGCAGGACCTTTCATGGAAGTTAAAGCATGTGTTGAAAGGATCCTGTTGGATTTGCACGTCTCCAAGAAGTCTTTTCCCTGCTACATCCCAGGGCTGCAGCTGATACAGTTCACTGAGGTTTTTTAAACTGAAATATTTGAGAGCAAGATGTGACAGAAATCCAGCTGAATTAGCACTGGGCTGATGGTTCCTCATTCCCAAAGCTTCCCAATGGATTTTCCTTTGGAGTTCCTGCACAATTACAGCCCCATACACCAATCCCTGTGGCACAGCTCATCCCCAAATGTAGGAAAGATGCCTGTAGTCCAAACCCTGTTAAGTGCAGTGGATTCTTTCCAGTGAACAGCAAATTAGGGGGAAAATTCCCTTCAGAAAAATGAAACAGAAAATGTATTTTCAGTTCTCATTACTGAGCTATATCATGCACCTCTCTCTATTGCTTCATTAAGATTCCAGGGTTTGTGAGCATATCCATGAGCTGCCCCTGATGTTCCACAGGTGCATTTATAGACACTTCTCTGAGAAATCATCCCTCACGTGGAGCACACAAACCCAGCAGGATAGTTATCACAATGGGCAATAAATTGACAGCAAGCCTCACTTTCAACTGCAATTAAATTTAATTAGTTTTAGCAAGACAGGGTATAGAGGCTATAAAGAAGGTGTTGCTTCAGCCTGTGAAGTGAGGAGTCAGAGCTGTGTGGCTCCACCATATAAAACCTTTCCTGTAAAAAACAGTAATTTTCCTTATGAAGACTGTTCTAACCTAAAAGAGTTTTCTACAGTGTCAACTTGGAAAACCTTATTAAAGCACTTGAGAAAAATGAAAATAAAATCTTTCAGATAAACTAAGAAAAATCCATTTAACACCTCCAAATTGGAGGAGATGGTTTCATCTCTGTCCATCCCAAGGAGTTACTGGCCAGAGCCCACTGGAAGCAGCCCAGAGGAGTTCCTTATACTAATTCAGCAGTGACTCAGTTCTAGGGGGAAATTATTCCTTCCTTCACCTTCCAAAAGCTCATCTAGGAAAAGGACCATGTTCATCCTGTTGCCATGAAGTTACAGCTCTTGATTTCAAAATTCCCTTCCTCTCCCAGAGAAGCAGTGGAATCACCATCCCTGGAAGTGTTCAAATGCCAAGCAGAGGTGGCACTGCTTGGTTTAATGGCCACAGATGGATTCAGGTGGAGGCTGGACTCAGTGAATCCTGATCTTGGAGGGATTTTCCAGCCTTAAGGACTCTGTGATTCCATGAAGATGAGGTCATTCACAGAAGCACTAATGGAACACTGCTAAAATAATCCCTGCATGGCTGCAATACTGGGAAATGCCCCAGACTGGAGGTTCCCCCAGCAGCAGGAGGCTGTGACAGCCTTTGGTCCCTGCGGGATGTGACACCGTGGGGCTGGCAGCGGAAATGCTCCGAGGGAAGAGAGCCAGGCCAAACAGGAAAACTGAACCATCAACATCTCCTGTGAGTTCCTGCCTCCAGCTGGGGTGAGGAGGAGGCACCAAAGGCAGAGCCCTGCTCACAGCACCCACAGCAACATGAGGAGAACATCTACACTGCTCCTGGCAGGGATTTCATCCAGAATAAACTGCAGACAAAATGCACGTTCAATATATTCCAGGAAGACTTCCATTATTTAAAAGTACATTAATCTCATTTCTCTTCAAGTGCCTGAATTAATACAGCAGTAATTCCCCTGCAGTGAGCTGTAAGTCAAAATAAAACAGAGCAATGGGGTGGCAAAATGCTGAAGAGTCTCTACACTGTCACCATTACACTGTAAAAAAAGGCAAACCCTAAACATTTCTTGCAGTGCAAACAAAATCCCAGCACACGGGATCGAGTTCAATCCTTCAGTGAACCGGAATGTTTAGGTGGAGCTGTTCTAATCAGGATGGATGGATTGAAATAACTCCCCAGTGCTGTCTGCTCTGAAGCTGAGACAAGCACCTTTGTTAAGAAACTGATCTCAGAAATGTCTGTACCATCCTGAAATCCAAGTTAATTTTACAGCAGCCTGGCTGTCACTGTTGGCAGCCACTCGGCTGCTCAACCTCGAGCTGGTCGTTACCCTGATTTCATAAGCAATAAAATATTTATAACACACAGTTCTCAACTGCAGAACAAACCAAACGTAATTGACATTAATGTCTGCTGTAAGATCCCAACAAGTATAGCATTAAAAAACAGATAAGATGCTATTTTCATACCCCACTGAGCAGACAGGACACGAGTTCAGGGTAAATCAAGCTGTAATTTACACAACAGGTGTGAACTATAAAAAAACCTCACACTTTGCTGCTCTAGGTTTATTTCCCTAAATCATTCTAAGAACAGAAAAGCATCAGCAATACTCAATGATATTCCATTTCATCCTCCACTTCACCACCAATAAAACACTTGAGAGTATGAGATGTGGGCATGGAGAGATGACCCTGTGTCACCCCACCTGAGGCCCAGAGTCCCTGTTCCAGAGGGATTTTGCCACTCTGCTATTCCAGAGGGATTTTTGCCATTCAGTCCACCTGGTAGTATTGTTAAAGGAATAGCAACGACAGAAAATTAGATTTAAAACCAAAGAAAACAAACACAAGTGACCAAGAACAGGACTTGGAGCAACCCGTCCTGGCGGAAAGCATCCCCACAGCCAAGGGTTGGAATGAGATGATCTTTAAGGCCCTTCCAGCACAAAACCACTCTGGGATTGTGGGATTCCAGCATTTCCCCTCATCCCTGAGCTGAGGAAAGCCCTCACCTGTCACTGCTGTGCCGCTGCTCGTTCCAGGTGCCGTACTGGCTGTCGGGCTCCTGCACCAGCGTGTCCGTGTCCTTCGCCCCCGGCGGCTGCCTGGAGAAGCATTGCCTCAGCTGGTCCTGCAAGGAAAACCTTCAGTCAGTGCTCTGGCTCAGGGATTAACAGGTTTTATTGGCAATAACAGGTTGGAATCTGACAATTAAACTTGGCCGAGTGGGAATGAATTTCAACGAGAAGAACTGGTGTGAACTCGCAGCGCACGTTCTCTGTGCAGCAACTCTCTGTGCAATAATTACAGTAATTGTTTTCCTGGGCAAATAATGGATTCCAGAGGTTGGAGCTGACTCCCTTGGTTCAGGAACTCCATGCTGCTTTAATATTGCTCTTGTCTCAGGTTGCAGAAAACTTCTCAAAGCACCTATGCAAGCATAAGGAATTCTGCTGGGAATGACATTGCATCTCCTCAAGCACAGCAGGCAAACTTCAACTCCACTGCTCCTTTCCTGGGTTTTATAAAATGATCCTTTTTTTCCCCCCAAGCTTTCTTTGGAAGACATTCAAAATAAAATGCATAAATAAATAAGCACAGGGCCAGACACAAAAATCCTTCTACAAATTGATGCAACACCCAAACCCAATGCAGCACAGACCACGGTGGGTTTGCTTTGTTTTACTCTGACCTCTGCTTTCCTGACTGTTTTTATTCCATGGATCTGCTGCTTTCCTAAGGAGGGATGAGTGGATCCCAGGCCCTCACCTTTCCAGGGAGAGAAGTGGGTCAGTGCTGGCACCCCAGATTTGCAGCACACCAATGTCAACCCAGCCCTGCAGTTATGCCGAGTTATTCAGGGAGCTTCAAGAGTTCCTGAAATCCTACACTGGAAGCAGACAATTTACTGCTGGTCCCTTTCACCTTCATTACCCTGAACAAATACAAACATGGCTTTCAGCTCCAGATCAGTTTTGCTTATCAAGATTTTATCTGACAGCAAATTACATGGTTTTCCACCTGCCCTTGGAAAAATCCAAGGATTTTTCTCTCTAAGTACCCCCTGTCTTTGACTCACTGAGCAGAACACGTTGCTGGGACTAGAACACACCTCTTCAGGCAGCACACAAAAAGTAACAATAATTAAGAAATCCCATATTTAATATGTAGAATTCCTTCATATTATTGAGGGGGAAAAGAGAGATTGCATGTTTACTTGTTTCCTTAATTTTGTACACCTAAAGAATGCTGCCTTAAGACTATAAAACCATTAAGGATAATTCAGCAGTGCTGACACCTGGCTGCTGAAGAAGTCCCACAGCACTTTCAGCTCTCATAACCAGCTCTTATTTCCCAATGGCCACAGTCACTCTCCAGCCCTGTCGTGCTGACAAAGTGTTTGTGTCTTAATGCAAAGAAAATGCAGAAGGCTCCACCATTTACTCCAACTATCACCATGCACCTCAAAGTTAAAGACCAAGTTAAATTCTGTTTGAAGTACTCAAGTAAAATGGGCTCAGTTTGTGAGTTACACAGAACAGACATTTCCTGCTTTTCACACTCCAGATGTTCCTGCAGCCCCAGAATTCACTGGTTCTTACCATTTATACAATTATAGGATCTTTAAGGTTGGAAAAAAAACCCTCAAAAAGATGGAGTCCAACCTATCCTACATAGATATCTAAATAGAGATATGTACATGAATGCCTGGAGGCAAGTTAAGCTTTTACATTTCCCATGCCAGGTACAAGATTCCAAACGCGAGCCAGGCACACGCTGCTTCCAACATGGGAGATAGTCTGGTATTTCCTAGAAACCACAGGGCATTTCCTCCTGCTTGGCTTGGCTGTATGTTTTGCCTTCTACAAAATCCCTCTGCAGCTTCCCAATCCCATTATTTGCTCCAGGGACTCCTGGGCTCAGCTTTCACCCAGTGGCCACAGCATGTCTGGCAGCCCTTCTAGGAAAGGCACTAACAAATACCAGTGGCTCTTCTCACTTCCCTCCCAACTGTCCACGCTCATTCAGGGACTTCTTTCCCCCACCTTGATGCTTATTATGAATTATTTTTTCAGTGTCAATCCCACAACATGAGTTACCCCACCCTTATAACCAATTTGCACAGTATTTTCCACTGGTTACAACTAAAAGCCCATTGCCTCTACACATGGCACCACTTTATTTGCAATCACGCTGCTTCTAGTAGAAATTTGACCAAAAAAAGCTTAGAAACAGGAGCAGCTTTTGTGGTGTTGCAGAGGGGAGCCCTTGTTTACACAGTGCTGAGTTATCTGGGCCATGGGGGCTGGACAGGAGGGGTGTGGACAGCCCAGATAACAACGGCTCAGCAGCCACAGGGGTCAAGTTCAGATGCAAAAACACCACTCCTGTCAAGGCTCAGTAATACCTAACAACATTTTGCACTGCTGGCCAGAATGACACCATTAGCAGAGTTATGTCTCTGTGCTAAACCCAAAACAAGCCTGGAAAAGAAATAAAAATACTGCTTCTGAAGACAGTGTGAGGTTAAGTTCAATACAACAAAGGAAGTCTAAATGTCAGGAATAAAACACTCCAAACTCTAGGAAATCTGGAGGTCTCTATGTTCTAAAGACTTTGTTATATTCAAAATCATTATTTCACTTTGCTTCTTGCTTATTTCAAGATGATTGTGTCCTTTCCTGACAGGCCCTTTCAACGCTTACATTTTAAGGTGCCAAATGATTAATTGGAAAAAAAAATAAAAAAAATAAACGTTCTCTAGGTACCAAGCACAAAAATAAGGAGTGGGAAGAGAAGCTGATCCTCTCCTTGGCTGGTGGAGGAGGTGTTGGCTGGGGGCACTGAGGGTGGTGCAGAAAAGCAATTTATAGCCTGTGCAGCAGCTCGGAGGAGAGGGGGTGCTGAGGAAGGAAGTGACAACAAGCCAGGAAGATTTTTCCTTGCCAGAAGGATTATTAGCAAGAATGAAGAGTTTTAGCTTTTATTTTTAAGATCTCTTTTCTATCATTGTCACCACACTCCTGAAAGACTCAAGGCAGTCAACACATGAAGCACATGAAGCCAGGCAAGGTACAGACATTTCCTCCACAAACAGAATATTCAGGAAACTGGAAAACCGATCATCCAAAGGAAAAAGCAGTAAAGAGGGGTCTGGTGTCTTTTTGGCACACAAGATAAACCCAAATTAGAACTTTTCTAATTTATGATGACAGAAAAATCTACCAAATCAAATAAAACCCACACCTGATCCAGGTTTCAAATGCTGTAATTCTCCAAGCTTTGATCTTTAATTTCCCAATTCTTACACCAGGAGCCAGGAAAAAAAAATCTACTTAATTTTTCTACAAAATAAAGCAGCTGAGCTGTGTCCTGCTTTGCCTCTGGTTCTTCTAAAATGAGCCATTATGATTATGCCTCTTTCAGTCCTCCCTTGGAATTAAGTTGGGCTTGGCTACAGTCCAGGGCTGATTACTCCTGCAATTTCCCGTTCCTGAAAACGATGCACGCACAACGCTGGTCCCACAGCCCCAAAATTACTCCTAACTCTGGGTCAATGCAGACATTTATGTGCAAAACCCTCCTGCAATGATGGGAAGTGAAGACCTGGCACAGGAGGAACACCAGCTCCGAGAGATCTCCTGAGTCAGAAGCTGCACAGACAGTTTCAAAAATATCTTTGTTTGTCAAGGAGCCCGAGACATCAGCCAGCCAAAGTGACAGCCCACAGCTTGAGTGTGAATGTTCAGAGCTCAATTCCACTGGCATGGATTGGGTATGAAGAGGAACTGCACAATGGAAGGAAGTTTGGACCATCTGCCTTGTTAATACACAACTCAGAGAAAAAATGGTGCTGATTTCTTGAAAAGGGCTTCTTTTTCTTTTTTTTTTTTTCATTTCCCCTCTTCTTACTTTAATTAGAGAAGCAAAAAACGTGGTCAAATTGCCCCTTAATTGTGACACTGCATTTTAGCAGAGCTCACAGATCCTCACAAATCCCAAAAAGTATTCCAGCTCCTCCCCTGCAGCATGCCAGGAAGACAGCCATAGACCTCCACCTATTCATATTTTAAGATATTATTTTGTAGTTGACTCTGCTTTGAATGGGATACTGGGCTTGATGAGCTCCTTTATAACCTAAATTATTCTACAATTATTCTAAGGGTTTTAAGGACTAAGAGGTGGAGTATATGTTTTGGAGCACTAACAGAATTATCAGAACATAACATCAGATTGAAAACAAACCCCACCACAATATGAGGGTCTATGGACCACAGCCCATGGATTTTAATTTGGAAACACCCAAATGCCAAGACAGCAAGAGGGAAGAGGATCCCAGGATTTCCATCTGTACTTACTATCCATCCAATGAATGCTGCCCATAAGGAGTAAGTCATGGCTCCAGCTCTTGTTAATTCCCAGCAATCAGGTGGGATTCAGACTGGTGAGATCAGCCAACTTGGTGCTTTAATTAATTCCTGAGTGGAGTCAGTGCCTAGGGGAACGTTCCAGGCTGAGGCAGCACCTTCTGCCCCCACCCTCCCTGCTGCAGCCCCAGATAAAGAATTCCAGGAACTGCCCAGCTGAGCTCAGGGATGAGTTACAGACCTCCAGCATGAGGGAAGGCTCCTCAGCCCTCCCCAACACCACAGCCTCCAACAGGACAGCACTGCCCCATCCCTGGAGAACAGCCCCAAGAGCAGGGACAGAATTAATGGAATTACCATCTCAGAACCTCCAGGGCTGTACAACCCAGCACAGCCACCTCCAGGGGTGGTCAGCAGGTAAGGGTCAGCAGTGGTCAAGGTGTGGAGCATCCCTGTGTGGGGTGTCCAGCTCTGGGGTCTCAGCACAGGGAGGACATGGAGATGTTGGAGTGAGTCCAGAGGAGGCTGTGAAGGTGATTAGAGGGATGGAGCAGCTTTCCCATGAGGGAAGGCTGGGAATTGGGGTTGTTCAGCCTGGAGAAGAAAAGGCTCCAGGGAGAGCTTACTGTGGTTTTTCAGGATCTAAAGGGGCTCCAAGAGAGCAGGGGAGGGACTTTGGACAAGCAGGAATGGCTTCCCTCTGACAGAGAGAGGGTTCAGATTGATGTCAGGAAGAAATGGTCCCTGTGAGGGTGGCAAGGCCCTGGCACAGGGTGCCCAGAGCAGCTGTGGCTGCCCCATCCCTGGAAGTGTCCCAGGCCAGGCTGGATGGGGCTTGGAGCAACCTGGGATAGTGGAAGGGGTTTCCTGCCCATGGCAGGGGCTGGGATGGGATGAGCTTTAAGGTCCCTCCCAGCCCAGACCATTCCATGATCCCACTGGCCCCGGTGCATCTAGGGCTGGGCAGGACAAGCTGGTTTTATAAGAAAAACTGGAGCTGCTGCTGCTGCTGAATGCACAAGCAATGCCTGGAGAAACACACGTGTGCCCCATGTGACTGTGAGCACTCACACAACACATTTAGCTCTCTCAGATCCTAAGGAGCTCCACTGCTCTGCTCAAAAATCCTTTAAATAATGGATGTTTTCCTCTCCCATGGGCAGTGGAGTATGTTCCAGTCCCACAGTACCAAGCATCTCATAAATGCCATCAGCCCTGACAGCCTCCCTGTTGCTATGCAACCCTGGGCTGCCTCTCCATGTGAGTTTTCCCTGCCTCTTCCACAGGGATACGATACCCAACCACCAATTACATCCCTGATGCCAAAGCCTGACAGCATTTCCCTTAGGAAACAGGAGTTGTTTTTAGAGGGTGATTGGTCTAATTCTCCACCCTTCCATTGCTTCCCCATTGATGCACAGGACTGAATCCTAACCCTTTCTCCCTGGGAAAGGCACAGCAAAAACTGCAGCAAAGCAGATGTACTAAAGGAGCTCCAAGAGAGCTGGAGACGGACTTTGGACAAGGACGTGGAGGGGAATGGTTTTAAACTGGCATAGGGCAGGTTTAGATCAGATATTAGGATGAAATTCTTGCCTTTGAGGGTGGTGAAGCCCTGGCACAGGCTGTAGCACGGTAGAGAGATCCAAAGTCTGTCCTGCATCGATTCTGGCCAAGAATGTGATCAAATTAATGCAGATAAAGTTGGTTTTGCCAGAGATCTGGTTACAATCACGCAGTGACATCAGCTTCTGCAGTGACTCCTGGTGCTGTTATCTTCCTCATTTCACAGAGGATTTCAAAGACATTTGAGAGTTTGTAATTTTTTCTGCCCTGCAAATAGAGCTGCTCTGCCCTGCTGTGAACACTCACCACATACATCAGGTGGTTCAGGGCAAGGCTGGAGAGGGAGGAGAGGTTGACTCGATGTGCAAAAAGCAGACAAAAATCTAATTCTAAATATAAGCCTTGCTAGGGCTGAGTGAGCCACAACAGCATTTCCTCTGAGAGGTGGGAATGTACAACACAGCAGAGCAGAGGAACTAGCTGGGAACATCTTTAAAACCTCTCCTATATCATCAGATTAAATTTCCTCTCCAGCCTCAGGCAGCCAAGCTGATAAGGAATGAACCCCTAAGAAAGCCAAGGCAGCAGGAAGGAGCCAGAGGCTCCATCAGGAAGATCCTGAGCAGTGACAGGGAATCCAGGCTCTCCCCAGGGCACGTGTAACTCCCATCAGAGTCAATAAAACCTGGCACCAGGCGTGGAACAGGATCCCTCTTCTTCAACACTGCAGGAGGCACAAGCCAGAACAAGGCAACTTCACACTGGGATGCCAAGGAGGGAATAGATTTGCTTTTTTTTGAAAAGCTGCATAGTTGAAATCAACACCTCCTACTCCAAAGGCTGCATTTCACAGCTCTTCTGCACAGTTAACGTCTCTCCACATGAGACACAAGCTAAACTTCAAACAAACATTCCTGGGAAAAAAAGTGCTCGTTAACTTAAAGCCTGGAATTAAAGATGTACAGAAAGTGATAGGATTTCCTGACAACAAGTGAATAACAAACACACTCGTTTCAACACACAGCTTGCACAGCTCAGGAGATGTTTTAGGAGACAGCAGACAAAACACACAGTCACCCCCCAAGTGAATGCCAGGAGTATTTCCCAAAACTTTCACAATATTACCAATTTCAATAAAAATGGATTGCCAGGATAGGGAGGCTGTGAGAGTGGTGAGGTCCTGGCACAGGGTGCCCAGAGAAGCTGTGGCTGCCCCTGGATCCCTGGAAATGCCCAAGGCCAGGCTGGAGCAACGCAGGATCAAAATATCAGCTCTAAAATTTTTTATGCTATTTTCTTCTTGCTTAAGAGCATTGTAAAAATCAACTCCTCGCAGTCAGCCTAAGTGAAATCACAGAGTAAAGTCGTTTAAATAATCATTCCTGTCAAAACAATGAGAGAACAACAAAGGCAGCTACCAAATGCCCATCACTATGGGTTTCTGGCCCAGATTTATCTGCCAGCTACGTTCATGGCCTGTTAAACCAAAGAGAAGTTATTAAGAATGAAAAAGCAGGAACTCTTTCAGCACTAGCCCTTGTATCTTCATTAATTAAAACTGAACAGCTTCACTCCTCCCCCCAGCTCCAAACAAGACAAACAACTCATTTTTAAAGCCTGCTTGCTGCAAACTTGCTTCCCCCTACCTTAACAGCTCCCTGGGAATTTAAAGATAAAATTTAAAGATTAAAATTCCATTTATTGATAGTACCAAAATATTATTTTTCAGACAACTCATCGTGTTCTCAGTGAATATTAGGGCAGAACAATTCAGCAACTATTCACCATAGGGCCTGTACCTATTCCAAGTTCAGAATCAAAGTGCCAACTTGTAGTAATTTCTCTTTACAAATCATTTGTTGAAGGATGTTCACCACAAAGGACAAACTTTTTGCAGACAGACTTGGGTACAACATAACAGGCACTGCAAGATCAAAGCTCTTTTATAAGCAGGGACACAGTCCCAGGTGAATTCAGCTGTGGAACTCAAAGCAGGACCCTTACCTGCTCCAGAAAGGGATCCTGTTTGATGGGAAAAGGCAGAGTCCACCAGCTTTCCCCAGAAACAAGCTGTACAAACTTAGAATGAAATACCTGGGAAGATTAATAAAAACTAGGATGGGAATTTCAGCCTCCAGTAGGGTGCAACAAAAACCCTCACAAGGACTAAGTGCCCACCCTGCACATCTGGGACACATGCATCAAACAAATCACTCCACTTCCATCTTTATCTTGGAATTAAAAACTGAATCCAAGCTAAGTAACAGTGATGCTGCCAGATGAATTTTGAATTAAAACACAATTTTCTTTGACTGCCCAGTACACTAAAAGCAAACCACTGCTAAATGCACTTTGGTGTTATTTTTAGCACACATTGGAGCAATTTAGGTAAAACACATCGACCACTCTCAGCCCCAGAATTCATCTTTTCTGTTCTGTGTGAAACACCTCTGAGGTTTTCCATGACTTTTTTTAGCAGTGTAAGTGGAGCCAAGGGAATCAAGCAGCTTGCCCTGGTTTTATTGTATGGCAACAAACCTCGAGACCTAGAACAGTGCTGGCTGTGAAACCAGATCTCACACCTATAATAGAACCATGACCGAAAGACCCTGATTAAATCAGAGGCCATGTTTAATGCATGTCTCTCTGCTCCTCTTACAAAGACACCAAGCTGATGACATGAGATGAAAATGGACAATTAACTCCATCAAAATACCTGAAAGAAAAATCAGCTTCTATTTAAAAGGTCTCACTGCAAAGTAAAAACTTCTGCAAGCTCAGCTACGGATTCGCAGATGCGAGCGTGGAGAAGTTTACTCACGCTGCCTTAAATTGTGCTGCCTGAGTTGAATTTGGACAGCTTTCTGTGCTTTGGATGTGCCAAGTTCTCCATCAGTAGCCACCAGTGGCAGCAGGGAAGGGAGCTGGAAGCCCCTGGCTGTGTCAGGCAGGAGTTCACAAGCTTGGCTGCTCCTTGTTTAAAAACTCATCAGTCCCGAGTGACTGCTCTACACTACAGCCCTGAAGCAGCACAGAAGTCAGTTTACATGAATTACACACTTCTTACTCATTCCATAGTTTTTTGTAGCACAATATCAGTAGCTCCTAGTAGGACTAGGACAGGACCCTGTTGCAATCAGGTAAAAAAGTACCAGCTCCAGATGACTGGTGTATTCAGTCATCTGCCACAGACACAATGGCACCAACCACAAACTTCTTGGAGTGCTCAGACCTTAAGTTTGAGCTCAACTGAAACTAAATTCACACATAAAGCCAAGCACAAGCAAAATTCCTGCTGAAACAGAGGAACAGCAGCTCCAGCACTGTCACCAGTGACTTAAGTGAAAAGGTCACCCCGTGTCTCCCGATTTCTGCTCTGTAAGCAGTGCTGTGTAGGACAGCAGAACACTTGTCCTCTGCAGGTTTCACTTTCCCATTTTTCAGCCTTCTCTTACACGAGTTGTTCATTCAGATGATTCCAATAAATCTAAAACAGCAGCTTTAAAAGGAAGCCAAAAGAACTTAGCCACGCTAACACTGTAACAGTGGTTACCAAATATTTTCTTCTTCATTCTTTTGTGCTTACTTGACGCTATTTTCTTTCCCAGTCTGTCCAAACAGGACATGGATAGCAAGCTGGGACAGAAATGCTCTACCCAGTGCTGATAGAGAGCACTGGAAAGAGCCATATTCAAACACCACACCTGCCCAAGGAATGCAGCGTCACCTGCGCTCATTCCCTGAGCAAACCCTGCCAGGCCACAGCAGAGCTGCTTGTGTTTACACTTCACAATGAGTAACTGTTTTGTTTAATAATAATTAAAAAAAAAAAGAAACCAAAACATTTTAGCCACTTCAGAGAGTTTGGATTTACCCACATGCTGGCACCAAGGATTGGGGCCCCTTTCCACATAGCTCAACCACAGTCACTGGTCAAACACTGGGCTTAAATCACCAGTTTCAGGTACAACTCAAACCACTTTTTTGGGTTTCAGCTCCTCTCCATAAAATAAAACAGAATAAACCAGATTTGTTCCCTTTCACTCCCTATCACCCCAAAGCTTTGCTGCTTTGCAGGATGTGCCAGAACTAGAATTGGGGGTGTCAGTAATGGCCAGGAGGATCATGGCAGCAGCAGCCCTCAGGAACCCAACCTCTCCTGCACCTTTCTACCATGCCATGGAATACAGACAGTCCTTCCTGAAAATAACCTGGAGACTAATGGAAAAGGGAGGGGAAAGGGCTCTGTCTGGCACAGAGCTGTGGAGCAGCAAGAGCTCTTCACGTCTCCTTTGCTGTCAAGAGTTGCACCCTGTCTCTGCCACACCACAGCCTTCACAAGTCACACTGACCCTATTGCTTCTGTGGCATGACAAAGTAGGAAGCATACTGAGAAAAAAAACCACCAATTTTTCAATAAAAGAAGGAAATAATGATCATTTACATTGCCTGCACAGTGACAGCACTTCACTCTTCTTCTTATAAATTTAGCTTCAGGTATTTTTTTACTGGAAAATCTCAAATACTGAATCACACCCCAAGCCGTGCTGCCCTGTGCTGGGGAACCAACCAACACCACCCCAGTTTCAGTTTAACTTTCTAATTTCACACCAATACATGTCCTACTTTACTACCTTTCTTCAAAATCAACCACATTTTTCCCATTCCCCAAAGCTTGATTCCCTGGCAAATGAAAACATCCACCTGCGCTGCAGGAAGAAAGCAGCTGGGAGCAGACAGACAGACAGCACTGTCTGGAGGTGTTCTGGGGGCTGTTTTTGGATGGAAAAGCAGACAGGAGGGTGGTTTTGTTAGGAGAGATAAAATGCTGCAACAAACCCGAGGGTTTGCACTGAATCCTCTCCCTTGAGGGTCTCAAAAAGGTGCATTGCATTGCTTACAAGCTCGGGTGGCTCTGAGCTGGGCTGCCTCTTCCTCAAAGAGGAAAACCTCTGCTGACTCCGCACTGAAAACCTTCGGAAGGACTCTCTGCTCCGGGATGCAAAGTGCCTGAAGGAAGAGGTTCTCTTGAAGGGAGTCCTGGTGCCACCTTCCCCTCCACTCCGCTCATGAGCCACCGCAGTAGTGACTAAATTTAGTGCTTCCTGCAAGGATCTCCGCACTGTGCCCATCCACTGGGTCATGTGAGTTTGTGCCACTGTCAGTTTGTCTCCAAGGTAATCCATTTTTTATTTTTTTTCCAGCAGAGATGAAATATCAATATTCGGCAGCAATTAAAATATATTCTCCTTAATAACCCTGATTTATTTTGCGAAAAGTGATTCCGTGTGTAAAATATATCCAGCTAAGGTAAACAGCATTGCACTATCACTCTCAGCATATTCCTAAAATTAAATAACCAAAGATGTGAGGTGGGAGATTGGTATTTGTCAAGTAGGAAAAAATAAAAGACTTTTCCTACTTACAATCGGCTTTGCAGAGTTCCATCAAAATATGTTTAATTCAGCCATGTTAAAGAGATAAATCAATGCTTAAATCCTGACACAGTCACTTGAAACGAGTCCATCTGCAAGCAGAGAATTAGGCTCTTACTCTCTCATTTCAGAGCAGGAAAAGCAACCCTCTTTTTAAGCCAAGTTTTTGTTTTGCTGTAAATATCAGAAGGATAAAACAAATCTTATTCTCCTGGCTCGGCCACTCGTCAGGTGAGAGTACATTGACCAAAGTTCTGGCGCTCCTATACAATCCATTTAGCAGCAAAATCGATTAGATCTTCCAAACAATAAATCCGGATTCTTCTCAAAAAAACTCTGCAGAAGGGTGTCAGCAGCAGAATCCCCTCCTCACCAGCCTTGCTGCCTTCGGAACCATCCTGGAGCTCTCTCCTCCCCGGGCAGAGCTGCGGAGCGAAGCCGGGGGAGGCTGAAGGGGAAGCGTGTCCAGCCTTCCCCGCGGGACTCGCTGCCTGCTCAGAGCCTGCCAAAAGAGCTGCTGGATGACATCAGCTCCTCTGCTTCCAGAGGGGCTCCCAGCCGAGGGACAAACGCAGGGACCGTCCCCACACGCCTCCTCTCCTCCTCGCAGGGCCCCGAGCAGCTGTGGATGCGCGGCTGTTTGTGACCCGGCTGCCTCCCAGGCAGGGGCTGCCACGCTCCCGGCTAAAGGCACACGAGGTTACGGAGCAGGAGAACGCCGCTGCCTCTGGAATGCCGATCCCTCCTCTCCCGTCCCTGCCTCGCCTGTGCTCCGGGGAGGAAACAATGAGGAGGTGACCAGCCGCAGAGGTCTGCCCAAGGAAGGATCTGGGCTGGGCTTTATTATAGTACAGGCAGGGTTACCATGGCAACGCAGGGAACAGCATCTGCTGGCTCCGGAGCAGGCAGGAGTTGCACAGATCTATTGGAATGATTCATAGTTTGCACATGTCACGTGGACTTACTGATTTTAACCCTTCCTGGGGAACGCGGCTCTGCCAGGGAACGTCTCACACCCACACCAGAAGATTCCCACCGGGATGGGGCCACACCTGCAGCCTCCTCCTGCTGCTCAGTGTCACCTGGGCAGTGCCAGCATCTGTCCCTGCTTCACTGTGCCATCCACGGCCTCAGAGAGGACACGTCCCAGCCAGTGACTGCTATCAGCACAGGATAATGATTAAGCCAGAGGCTCAAACCAAAGCTAACAGGTCTGACCATTGGAAGCAGTTTTTTTCCCACTTTTCTACACTGCTCCCTGTTGTGAGGAAGGGATCCATGTCCTTCCCCGGCTCTGCTCCTTTCCCCAGCTGCTGGGAGACCATGGGGTTGGCACCACAAACCCAAAATGATTGAGGGTAACAGAGAGGACCCCCAGGTGCCACCAGCCATGGAATTCCTGGGAACAGCCCACTTGGGAGAAGAACAAGAAGAAAAGCTATGGGTTTAAATCAATAAATCTAAGTTCATGACGTAAATTTGGACTTAGAAGTCCAAAGTCAAGCCATGACTAGTTCAGGACCAAGGGAAAAGAGGCAAGATAGGCATGTTGGAAGCTGCTTGCTCTTTTGTTTGTTCATGGGGGTTTGTGGCTGTTGCTTAATTTGCCATACAAAGTACCATGAACTTACATCACCCTCTGCTCCTCTGAACTCTCCAGGAAGAGATTCAATGGAACAAAGAATTTCTAGATAACATTTGATGCAATGGTTCTTGCGTAAGGTTTATTCTATCAGAAATGTGCCTTGCAGCCATATGTGAACTCAAGATGCCCTGAGGAAACGGGGTGTCTTCCCTTTTAATCCCTGTCTTTAGGAGCTCAGCTCCACCACAACCTGTAACTTATCTCCAGGAAAAACTTCAGTGACAACTATGTAGCATTTCCTAACTTATTCTCATTTCTGAATATATTTGTTTTGAACATTCACAAATTAGCAGCCTTATAAAACCCCTCAGTAATCAAAGAAAATCCAGCCAACATAGAAAATCCTTTTTCTTCCCCCCTAACACAGCTCTTCTCTTAAAGAGCTGCAGGGTTATTTTTGTATGGAAATAGAAAGAGATAGTTTTGACCAGATTCCCCAAGAGCAGGGTGTTTCTTAGATTTGCAAAGAAATAGGAAAAAAAAAATTATCTACCAGAGTTATAGATAATGCTTCACAAACGATGGAGGTCCTGCATCCAAGGCTGGAATTTAAGACTTACTGCACATTTTTAGGCTGCTCAATTTAAGTGTGATATTTCAAACATCTGCGCCTTTGCAAGTGCAGCTCTGTGCCTGCTGCAGTGCGGGGATTCTGCACGGGGCACTCTGCCATTCCAGAGGGTTTCAGGCTCCATCTGATGCTGGAGCCCTTGAAATAGCAGCCCAAGAGCTCTGCCTGGAGCTGCCATGTGAGTTAGTCAGCAGTTCCTTCACCTCACCAGGACAGGCAGAGCAGAACCCAAATTTAACTCCCCTTCTGGAATATCACCTGGGGCAAACAGGGGGAGAGGCACGGCTTTCACCCAGGATGCACAGAGCAAGGTGCAAGGACTCCTCACATGTGCATGGAACTTGAAGGATCTGAAAATGCTCTACAGAACATATTCACTTTTTTATTATACCTCCCCTGAAAAAAAATGTTATACCAAATATACCATTTTTGTCCTCAGAAGATTGGAAAACTGCTGATTTGAGTCTTTCTGCAATACTAAATTTAGGATCTTCTGGCACCACGTGAACACACTGCTGGGTATTGAAGCATCTAAATTACTGCTTAGATTTACACCTCAATTAACATCAGGGCAAAAGGCTTTAGAGAACAATCCAGATGTACCTTCACCATCAAATTCAAATAGCTGGAGATTTTTCCAGCGCTTCAGCTGAATTTGCAGGGGAGTGGAACAAGATGAGTTTTGAAGTCCCTTCCCTTGGAGGCCATGGGCATCTCCCACTAGACAAGCTCCAAGCCTCATCCAACCTGGCCTTGGACACTTCCAGGGATCCAGGAGTAGGCACAGCTTCTCTGGATAACCTGTGCCAGGGCCTCACCACCCTCTAACTGGCCCCCAGCCCAGCAGTGCTGGCAGAGTGAGGGTTTGTTCCTGAACAAGAACAGCACAAGATGATCTTCTGCCCTTGACAAATCTGAGTGATTATCTCACCCTGGGTCTGTCAGGGATCTGCAGCTCCAGAAAACAGAGCACACACACACAGCTACCCAAACTGCATGACTAATTACCTCAGTATAAATGGGACCTGGTTATTTAAACATTGCTGGATACTTCCATTATTAACATCTACTCCACCTACAGCTCAAAAACACAACCCTGCACCAAGACCTAACAACCCCTGTTTCTCCCCTTATTCAGTAGAAAACAAAATTCCATGGTTACATTATATTTTCCAAAAGCCTCTTACAGCTCATTTGGAGCTTCACCTGCTCTCAAATACATATAATTATGTTAATGACTCTGTGGGATTGCAAGGTCAATTTAAAGAAGGCCTGCAAGCAGCAGAGCACAGAACACACAGACCAGGAGGGGCAGATGGGATTTGCAGCCTCTCTATGGGTGTGAGTCCTTCCAGCCCATGGGGTTCCTCTGACACCAGCTCCATCCCAGCACCATGGACCTGGGAAGGAAATCCAGTTGAAGACCCACCAAGACACCTGGGATTAGTTTCCACCTCAACTGGGTCTCCTGAAGGATCCTTTGCCAGCAAGGCAGACAGGACAGAAGGATGGGCAACCTCAGTCTGGACTAACTGTGACAACAGTTTCTGCTCTTCCCTTGTGGGAACCTCAGTCAGGAATTCTCTCTCTGATGGGTTCCTCCTATCACCACCCCCATCCAATCACTCCACTCCAATTAGCAATCAGTATTAATTCAGGCATTTCCAAAGGGTTTCCCGTGAGGCATCACCATCCCACCTACAAACAGCAGGACCCAGCACTTGTGAGGACCACGGGCAGCTCCAGTCCCACTTTGTGACACCCTGGGAGCAGAGCCTGCCCTTGTAAGGCTGTCCTGGCCCTGCATTCCACACCAACTCTCCTTCTGCTTCATTAGTAAGAGAACTTAATTTAACCTCTTGTGTTTGACATGATGGACTATTTAAAGATGCAGCACTGGGCTGGGCTCGGTTGCAGGGCTCCAGACTCAATTACTCTTGGGCTCTTCAGACACGACAAACAACTCAGTTTTATGGGCTCCTTATTTTGCCTCTGTATTCTGTGTTTTGCCAACTGAATTGTCCCATTCCAGGAAGGAACAGTGAGCATTCCTAAGTACAGCCTGAATTTCTCACATGCAACATCCCATCATGAATATTATACCGTGTCACCTTCAAATCCTCATTTAAAATAAAGAAGAAATGGTTGATCTCTGGCAGAGAGAGACCAAAGCTCAACAGCTGGAGCAGAGGATCTGCTCCATGGCAGATACCCAGCCTGCCCACCATTCCAATCCAGGAATTCACAGGACACTTTAAAACAGCCAAACAAAAAAGCCCCTGGCATTTTATCTGTTCTGTTTTGTGGGGTTTTTTTTAAATTTTCATGGTGATGTAATAATGCAATTCACTGAGATGCCCAAACAGCCTTACCTGTAGAGAGACACTCTAGAGTGAAAAGAAAAAGGGGAAAAAAACAAGAGAGGAAAAAAAGAGTGGATTGGATGGAGTGTGTTAACACAAGGACTTTAGACAGGGTCCATACAGAGAAATCTATTTTGTAACCTGAAACTCCAAGTATCTACACCAGATATTTACACCAAATATTTGTTTTTGATTCCTACTTTCATTTTCTACTGAAAATAAGCAAGTTGCACTCACGGCCACAGGTCTAATTAATGGTTATTCACAATCTTGGACACTTTGCAGAGACACCTTGGCATTAAAGGTATTCCCCTTGCACACACCATCTACAAAGAGGCTGAAATTCCATTTGCAGACTTTTTCCCTCTATTAGATAATTTTGAAAGCCCCCAGAGGCTTCTGCAGGGGCAACAGGCTCTGCATCGATGCTGGTAAAGTTTACACAAGCACACACTGATAGGAGAGGCTTTTACAGAAATGTGCAAAAGCATTTCAGGAAAGATCAATGTAGTACATGGCTACTTTAAAAATCTTTACTTTAAACATTCCTGGTTTTCCTTACAGAAGCACCCTTGTGATAAAGAAAGCACATTAATGGTTTTCATGACTGAATGAATGCTCTACATACTTGTTTATACCTGCCAGAGTAATTTTTCCATTCTACTGCCATGGTGATCCTTGATGGGATCAGTGAAAAACTGCACTTTCCCATGGTAATCAAAAATTCAGCCATCCTTTCTCTGATTCTGGGCACTTTTGCAGTAGCATATCATTAAATCAAGATTAATAAAAAATCAGTAAATAAAGGTAACTGTGAAATAAAATTTCTACCTTAAGTTATTAAACAATTAAATACAGCTACCAGCAATAACTGCAATGACTGAAGCACAATAGTATAATAGTATTTCAGAAAATGCCAATTCTTTTGTCCCCCAAACTATGTTTCTCCTGAACCCAAGCAAGGCCCAGTTAAACATCCTGAACATACACAGTTTTTGTGCCTTGAATTGTTTCTGTCTAAAACAAAGCTATCAATGTTAAAGCTGAGGAAACCAGCTAAAAATATACGAGGTTGTTTGCAAGCCCATGTCCATAAACCTGCAGCACTTCCCTTCCAGCTCAATGGAGGAGGAAAAACTGAAAAAACAGAAACAGGAAATTCCTACAGCACAAATCCGCTGGAAAGGACTAAAACGTTTTTCTTTACATTTGTTTATGTCCAAGGGATCGAGCCAAGCAAAAGATGGATGGTTACAGGTTGTTTTTAACTTGTACAAACAAAAACCCAGGATGAAGATGTCTGCAATGGATCTCCCTGTACCAAAGGGGAAAACAAATAATGCCATAGCCAGGGCTCTCCTAGGAAATCCAACATGGAACAGTTGTTGCTCCCTCACTTCACCCAATGGACATGTTAAGCACAGATAAGCACAGAACATCTTCAAAAGAGACTTCTGAAGCACAGAACATGGTTTAAAATACCTTCACCTACTGAACTTTTCTCGCAGGGCACAGAGAGTGAGTGGGGTGCACAGAAACAAGCAGGGGAACACGCTGCTCCTGCTCCACACCACCTGCCTGAGGAGATCTCAGGGCATTTGTTCTCCTCACTGAAGGTGCTCAGGAAATCTCCAACTACTGAGGGCTCAGATCTGACTCACGAAATTCAGAGAACACTGAAGGAAGAGCTTTTTTTTTCCATGCAAGGGATTTCCTTCTTCAAAGATCAGTAACAAGGAGCTGCTTCTGAACCCATTCCAGCTGCTCCTGCTGTGATCACACACTGCCCAAGGCCTGTCTGAACACTGCTCTTCCATCTTCTCCCTACAAAACACCATTCCACATGTCTTCCACTCACATCAGGCACCGCTTGATGGCAGTAAATTGACCAAACACCAGCTGTAAGTTAATACAATAATTCCTTCAGCCATTTTATTTTTTATTGGATTTATTTGTGATGGCTGTGTAACCTAAGTGCGCCCACTTTCCTTTACTTCCAGGTCTCTCTGATCTTACTGCCTTCTCCCCCACAACAGCCCTGTGCTCCCACATTCCCCAGGACATGGACAGCACACCCCCCCCTCCTTAGGTGCCATGATTTATTAATCTCCATCATGAATCACTAAACCAAAAATTACATTTTTTCCAAGCTTCATTCAGGCTCCAAATTTACCTGAAGTTACACTTTGAGAGCACCTGTGCTCTGCAGTACAAGTGCTGTGGTATCCTGAGGAAAGCCCTCTACAGAAAGCTACTTTCCCTGTGCTCAAGTAGCTCCCTAAAAATGCTGTTTCCTTTCAGCACAGTAAACACTGGCTGCATGAACAACTCACCACTGCTGAAAGGACAGGAACAATAGTGGGAACTTGGCTGTCTCCCAGCATCAGCAACACTGACAACAGCTTGGGAAAGCAGGAACTGAGTCAAAACAACTTTAGATCAAAATATTAGGAGGGAGGGAGTGAAGTTACCTCTGCTTTGTGTGTAAAAAGGAGGTTTAACAATCCTCTTTAGCCTCCTGTCACAGAATGGTTTGGGTTGGAAAGGACCTTGAAGACCATCCAGTTCCAAACCTGCCATAGTTAGGGACACCTTCCACTACCCCAGGTTGCTCCAAGCCCCATCCAACCCAGCCTTGGGCACTTCCAGGGATGTGCAGCCACAGCTTCTCTGGGCAGCCTGTGCCAGGCCTCAGCACCCTCACAGGGAAGAACTTTTTCAGAAGCACATTCACAATTCCAGACTTAAAATAAGGAGAAGGAGGGCAGGCACAGTCAGCCCCCACTTCCAGCTGCTCTGAGCCTGGAACAACACAATCACTACAAAAAAAATCACCAGGTCTATAAACAATTAGATCTCACTCAATGAAACCCTTATTGAGACAAGTTAACCTAGAATGTGCTATTCCATGTGAGCATTTTATGGTAAATTAAACTTAATACCACACCTCATTAGAACAAACTGCCTTGCACTGAGCACGTGTCCTTGGGCTGGGAGCAGGGATGTGGCTGCAGGCCAGCAGCTCTGCGTGGTGGAACAGCACTCCCTCGTGTTCCCACTGGGAATGGGGCTCCTCAGCCAAGCTGACCCATCTGCCTGCTCTCTGCAATGCCACAGACACCACAATTCCTCTTCTACAGCAGCAGCTGGGAATTGGGGAAATGCTTTTCCAGATTTTCCTGTGCAAGGGCGTCATTTCCCCAGGTTATCCAAGAGGTAACTCAGGTTACCTGCTCCTGCTGACACCAGGAGAGCAGACACCTGGGAGGGGGGGGTTTGTAACTCTTTGGAAGAAACATCCCCACCACCAAAACCAAATACCACAAGAGAAGAGCAGCACAGTCCACAGGAACTTTCCAGAAGAGCAGAGAGAGGGAAGGCACAGCACACCTGCACAGAGCCCCCTCCCTCCTCCAGAGGAGGATGACCCCCCCTCAGAGCAGGATGACCACCACCCGTGGCTCCAGACTGATGATTTCAGTTTCCTCCCATCACTTCCCACCTCCTCTCACAGTGACACATCAGGACAGTGGTTGTTAACCAGCTGCTGCTTCCTTCAGAGTCACCTGACAAAACATATCAAAACTACTCTTTAAAGGTAGCAACCAAAATCTTGTCAAAACAAACTCTAAATCTTACTTCTTTCTTAAATACTCCAATTTTCTTTTGATTTTGCAATTATTCAACTCATGACTATCAATAAAGAACGAGGTCTTTTTAAACCATCACAATACTGCAGAGGAATGATTTACTTTAAACAAGCCATTTGCTTTGAGTGCTTTCAGGATGTAGCATTTCTTTGATGTTTGAAAAATGACAAGTGCCAGACTGGGAAAAAAACAACCCATCAGGACTGGTACCAACATGGGCAGGAGACCCACCACCACATCCATTCCTGAAAGCCAAAACTGAGCAGTGACTCAGAGCAAGAATTGCTGACAACTGAGAAGGCCAAGGGCAGGAACAGCACCTCTGGAGCAATCTAGGAGAGGCTGTGTCCACCAAGAAGCCAAAAAAACCTGGTTCTTGGACAAAGGGCCTTGGAACAGGAAACCCCAGTGCTGTGGCTGCACACCTGGCATGACCAGTCTGACCCTGTGACTGATGAAACACCATGGAGCTGCACCTACAGGACTCCCTGTGCAAGCCAGACCTACAGATGTCTTGTACCAACTGCAGCAGAGCTCCTGAGCTGCTGGAAAAGGGGTGATGGATACCCCAGGTACGCTGGAAAATACTCAAATATATACAAACTGTGGGAAAAACCATTTCACTGGACACGAAGACGCTTCTCAGGAACGCAGAGCTGTCACCCACCCACAGGATGCAGATGTGTGGTGGTCACACCATTGCACATGGGCTGGGGCAGACCACAGACCCTGCTGTGCTCAGAAAATGTCACAGTCAGACACATCCTGCCCAAAGATCAGGAGAGCAATCAGCAAGGAATTAGCAGAGAGCTGGCACTGAGTGGGTCCAGTGATGTCCCACAACTCCAGCACTGTAGGAGTAAAGCAAATATACAGCAGAGGAGATGCAACCCAAAAGTAATTCCATAGAGTAGCTTTAAAAGCAGATTTTAGTTATATTTTTAATTAAGAGTTGCCGCTTCTTCAGGTTATGTCTGCCTAATGAATAAAGCATCTTAGCTCCCCAAGACAGATTAAATAGCACTTGACAACCAACCCAAACATCTCTGGTTACTCCTGACTGTAAGCAGAGAGAACAGATAAGTATCTCCTTAGTAGCCTCTAGCTGCAACAGCAGCACAGAAAGTGACACAAGGCACAATTGTGGATGTCCCTTAAATTTCTTTTTTTACCATCACGAACTGTCATTCTGATATTTTGTTGCAGTAAATCAGGAATGTGCATGAATGCAAGTGCCTAAGAATGTTCCAAGGCCTCTAAAAGAGAATGTACACCCAGAAAATACAACATTCTGTTCTGTTACAGCCTAGAACTGCACAATAGTGGAGCCAACCATCCCAGGCACCTTCTGGACTGATCCAAAGGTTGGGTTGGTTTGGGATTTTTTTCCCTAGCCTTATGGAAAATCCCATGTCAAAGCAAGAGCAGGGAGAGAGCTCTTTCACACTTCTCACACTGACAAACCACAAAGAACATCCACCCCCTCGTCACACTAATGACTGATTTTTTAGTTTGCAATTTAAAGGAAGCTTGTCTCTTAAAAATACAGCTGCTCAAATAAAAAACTAACTTAATGTCCAAGCACTTCCATGTTTTACGCCACTACAATCTCCAGCAGCAAGAGGTTTTTAATAAAATCCTCAGTTCTTCAAGGACAATTTTATCTCCCAGCATCAAAAAATTCACAGTGGGCAATCTCACCTCACAACTGATGAAAGGACACACAGGAAAGGATTGCAAAATTCATCTCAAAATGAGGAAAGGAAACAGTTCTAAAATGTAATAGCAAACTGCTAACATGAAAAGGTTTGGTGTCGGTGCTGATTACATGCTGAACTGACAGCTGAAAAAATGAAGATCAATGCAAAACTACAACAAGCAAATGAAAACTGATCTTTGATGAGTACAGGAGAAATTAAAACATTAAGTGATTAGTTCAAAGCAATAGAGTATTTATCCATAAAGGCTTTTCAGCTCAAATGCATGTTTTATAAATGTGAAAGTTCCAGACACACAGCAGTCCCTGTGCAAAGCTGGCAAGGCAGCACAGTCAGAGCCTGCTAAAAAGAGCTTTTCATGACAGACAGCCCTGAGGAGTGTTGGAAGAGGAAGTGCTCACTGAGACATCGAAACCTATGAAGAGTCAAATTAAAAACAAGTAAGGAACTGTAAAATGACACACTCCCAAAGCCAGGAGCACGGCTGTTTTCCTGGAATAGCAGGCAGTGCCTGTACCAGCAGCAGGGCAGGAGGGTTCTGGGGCAGCAGCTCTTACACAAAATGGGAAGAATATTCCTAACACACTAAACTAAACCACAACTCCCATGGTTCTGCATAAACAAGGAAGAAATGTTGATTCCTAAAAGGGTTTTAAGTATTAGAGAGAAAGCAGCCTTTCTCACCCAAAATAAATCCCGAGTTTCACGTTACTACTTAAAAAGAACTGCTGAGGAAAGCCTTCAGCACATATGAATACTCCCAGGATTTCTGAAAAGAGTGGAAACAGCCAGCTCTGGGAGCACACTGACATTCCAGAGCACACTTACCCACAAATACTGCAGGAACTTCAGCAGACGTGGACAGTAATAATACTCCATTTTCCACAGCTCCGAGTTAACGCCAACCCATCCCTGTGTTCCAGGCAGCTCCCAGCTCTCCCCGCCTCCAGCACCAGTTAAAAGCAGAGTGGAGCAATTAAAAGCACCATGAATAATGTACCAAGTGTGCCTGGCCCCACGTCACAGAGCTGGGAGCCTTCACCACGAGCTGGGGCTCCTCAGGAGCAGTGGCTGAGTTAACAGCAGCACGTGATTTAACCACTTGTTATTGAGCAGCCCACTGCTCCCAACTCCGTAATCTGGAGTGGCTCAGGCTGGAATTAGTGACAGGACTTGGTGTTTTGCAGTAAAGGCCCTCCAGAAGGAAAGGGAAGCTCTAAAGCCCCTCAGTTATGAAAGGCTCTGAACACCGGCGGGGTCGCTCGCTGATCTTGTTTTGGGTGATGTACAGGAAAAGACAAAAAACCCACACATGGAACAAGAGGAGCTGCTGTTTTTATGTTCTTTGAATATAAAAATGTCTTTTGTGAACGAGAAGAAATAGACACAACCAAGTGGCTTTTTATACACCCCTGGAATGTTCCCAGGGAATGAAAACTGCCAAAAAAGGAAGAAAGCCCAGGCAGAGCTTTACCCACCCCCGGGTCGTCCTCCTCGGGCTGGGTCTAAAATAAGAGAGTGGTGGAGTTGTTGGACATCAGAAGTGGGTGGTTTGTGAAGAGCAAAAATGGGAATTGTAACACTGCTTTTTTTTTTTTTTTACTTACATCCTTTTTTGATAGGAAGAGGAAAGGTAAGTGACAGGGGCACGTCCAGGGAGGGTCCCTGCAGCCTGTCCCCTCCCAGCACTGCTCCAGCTCTCACCCCTCCTAGGGAGGGACAAGGGTGAGGTGACACAAAACAGCTCCCAGGATGCTGCAGCCTCCTCCTCTCCTTGAAATTTTGGTACTTCAAGGAAACTACACCTCACTTTTCTAATCATCACCTATGAATTCCTGTAGAGTTGACAAAGTATTTTGATTTTCTTTCAGGTTGGGTCAGTTTTTGGGGTAACAGAACAACTCAAAATGGGTTTCAGAAGGAACAAAGATCCAGTATTAGAGACTTTACACAATCCAGAAAAAGAGAAGGTGTGGTTTTCAGTGGGTAGGAGACAGACCTGTCATGGGCAGAACTGAAAACAACTGGTGAACTGTGACAAGCCAAACCATAAATTCATCTGCACATGTTTATAAAATATTTATCTTCTCTCCCTTGCACTTCATTTCCAAGATATTTTAGGAGTCAGCTCATGATATTCTTCAACAAACCCTTCTCCACCCACACATCACAGTCTCATATAAATGTATCTTTCTATGGAGACCATTAGAGAGATTTTCCTCCCTAAATGACAAAAAACCCCCAGAGTTTAATATAAAATAAATAAATAAATATGTTGAGAGGCTTCAAAATAATTCCTGCCTACACCAGTTCTAGTAGCAATGCTCTGTTCTAACTCCCCAAAGCAGCAGTTTGGGTTATAACCCAAAGCTGCACTAAAGCTGCTCCATTTCCAGCCAAAGGTGCAATTCCTCCAGCACAACCACAGATCCTTTTTTTGGAGGATGAGTCCCAGCACACATTCCTCAGGTTTTAATTCCCAACACTCTTATCAGTCTGGATGACTCAATGAGGAATCCAGGCTTGTGACCCACCATCATCTCTGATGGCATCACACAATTTATGGGAACACCTCCTGAGCTCCGTGGTTGCCCCTGGATGTGCAGGTGTGGCACTGAGTGGGAACAGCCCCACATCCAACCACAGGTACCAGCCCACAGAGGATTCCATTGCTCAGTGCTCACACCTCCACCTGCATTCCAGCTCTAAAGGAAAAGATCCCTACAACAGCCCAAGGCCCTGAGCCTGCTGCAGGCTCAGATTTGCAGCTGAGTCAGTGAGAGAAACCCTTCCAAAGCACAAAACTTCCTTTTTATACCTACTTTGTGCTGCAGCAGGGCTAAAAGAGAGGGAAATACCAGCCATAGTAAAACCACAGATGATGACAGTCCAGCAGTGATGCTGGAATCTTTATAAAAGCCTTACTCTGTTTTTTAATCAATACAAACTCAAAATAGCTGAACAACGTGATCTAGATGAGTTTAAATCTCCAAAGTATCATCCTTTGCAATTTCAAACACCAATCCCATACTGCCACTTGTATTTTGCAATGGTTGATTTCAAAGTCATCCTATGTAATGTTCTAAAAGCCTAATTACAAGCAGATTCTCTGGAATATAATCACAAAGAAATGATTTCTCTAGAGGTAAAGTGATAGTACTGCACCTTGCTTCCACTTGGAATTGGGTTTATCCATAAGAACCTAGCTTATCAGCTGTCCTGGAAAATGCCATTCAAGCAGTTGTTTATTATCAAAGACAGATGTGGAATAATGCAACAAATGGATATTCTTATAAACTCTTTTGGGAAATATAAAAGGGTATCAATATCAGTTCTTCATTGCTTTAGTGAATTAACAGGAATTGTTTATTCTACAACAAGACTTTGAGCACTTTGAGCACTCAGTCTCACTAGAATGATACCAATACCTTACTGACCAGCAATATGGACAGGAAAATATATTTTGTCACTAAGCCACAAGGAAAAACAAATAAATTCCCAACTACACAGACCAGAAACCGCTCAAAGCAAACAGCAGCACCATGTTACATTTCCATCTAAGCCCCCATACAGCTGCACCAAGGGAAATACAGACTGCATTTGGATTCCTGGGAAATAGGGGATTTAACTGTGATTCCTGTGGCTCTTTCCTGACCCCTTGTGTTTGTCCACCTCACACAGCTCAGAAGTGTCTCCAGCAGAGGGGAGTGTTGGAACACGCTGATGGAACTGCAACTCCACACCCCAAATCTCTGTTTTCTCCAAAGAAAACAAAGGCATAACCTTGGTGCAGAAAAGAAACAGTTTGGTTTAACATCATTTTCTGCAGTACTTCTGTGGGGCTTGGGAAAACATCAGTGTGGTGGAGTTTTCCACCTCCCAAATGCCAGTCAAAGCCCCCTCCAGGCACTCACTTGCACTTTACACCCAGGCTGCCCTTTGGCTCCCCTGGCACTGCACAACAAACACACCCTGAGCTTTTCCAAACAACACAAAGGAGCAAAGCACTCAGATCCTACTGAATTCCACAGGTGAGTTTTCTCTTTTCATGCACCCCCCTCTTTCTCACCTTCCCTTCCTGTCTCAGGCTACACTTGGTGAAGCTGAAGGATTATTCTGAGTAACCTCCCAATTAACAATGGAGTTGGAGAACAACAGTTGTATTTACCTGAGTACAGCACCTGAACAATTCAGTTATTCCAGCACTACTTCCAGCAGCCCTTCTGTCCCACATTTCCTACTTGGCAAACACCACCTTTATATATTTGCACTATAAGCTAATGGCACATAACTTTTAGGGGTTGGATAAATGCCCATTCTGTCAATAACCCAAATTTCCTCTTATGAACCATGCTAAGAATGGGAAAGAAAAAGGGACATTAGCCCTTGGATACCTTCCATGAAGCTTAAAGACTAGAACTGAAGAATAATCTGAGCCCATTTCCAAAAGTCCAATTAGGAAACTTGTTTATAAAATCCTTACAGGTTTAGGTGCTATCTTTTTCTTTGCTAGAAGGAAAGAAACCACTGAGATCCTTTTCTTTTTTACATTTTTGTGTGTTCTCTGCCAAAGAGCTGCAAACAGCAGAGTGAGCCATGACAGAACAGGGCAGTGCAGCACCTCACTGCAGAGTGTGCTGGCAGAGACAGGGGAGGTGTGACTTTGGGACAGTCCATGGGACAACATCCTTCAGTCTCCACTCTCCAAATCCTTTACTTCCCCCAAGAAAACACTGATATTTCGTTTATTGTGCATCTTTTGGAACATCCAGACCTTTGTTTCGTATTTCAGAACAACAGCTGGATGTAGGATGCTATTTCACAACATAAAATTTCTCTGAGGGCTAAAGTCAGGACATCTTTCTGAAACTGAGAACAGCACCCTACAACATCAAGCAGGAATTCACCCCAACCATTTGTGTGTCAGAGACAAATCAAACCACCCAAAACATCAGCTGTGATCCTTCACAGAAACATTTCTCTCTGTGTTGCTGACAGAAGGAAAATTACTCCCATCATTTCTCAGGCTGGGACACAGCTCTGTTTGTCTGCACAAGCTGAGAAAACAACAAAAACCATAATGCTCTAGAGCCACCTTGAGTTCAGGATGAGAATTCTTGCCTCAGAAAGCAAACTGAACAAGCTGCAAGGCTGAGGCTTTGTGTTGGAAGCTTTGGCAGGGAGCAGTGGGGTGGGAGCCCAGGGAGGGGCAGCCTCACCAGTTCAACCCCCCAGGAAACACTTCCCTGCTTGGCAGCACATCCTTCTACCACAGCCCTTTGCAAAAACTAAAACAGAGCTGCAGCTCCCTGATCCCAAACCCCTCCTGCAGAGTCACCTACCATCCCAAAATCTGCTCTTCTCTCCTTGTAGAAACTGTGGTGGCTCCTCTGTGCAGACACTGAGGAAAAGTCTGTTCCCTCTGTTTTGTCTGAGCTCTGCTTGCTCCACTCTTTCCCGGGAGCCTGTAAAATACAGTTATGAATGCAATTAAATATACATGCATATGCACATACATATATACATATTTTATATATATATATATAATGCCTTTTGAAAAAAACCAAAAACAGACAAAACTCAAAGCTGAAAACACAAAATGGAAAAATATGATAGCTATGAGCATCCTACACTTTAATCACAGAATTATAGGACCATTAAGGTCTTTTCCAACCAAATCCAACCTCTGGATTTCATTCACATGTCACTGTGTGAAGGGAATCTCTTGCCTCTCACCAAAGTCAGGAAAACAGTGGAATTTCACAGACAAATGAAGGCCATTCACCCAGTGAAAATAAAAATAAATTTTGCTTCCTTCAGATAAAGAAAAAAAGCAAAGAGAGGTCCAAAAAGATCACTGCTGACAACTTGTAAAATAAACCCAAATTACTTCTTTTCAAATAAATATAAAATTGCAGAGTTAACAATTTAACCTCCCAGGTTCACAGTATTACAAAAATAATAAGCACACTTTTTGAAGCTTTTTCAAGCTCTCCACAGAAACATCAATAATTATTTCTAGACCTGAAGCAAAAAATGAGGTCATCTAGTGCCACAGGAAAAAGAACTCAACAAGAAATGAACTCCAGTGAAAAGTATGGATCTGCTGCCTTGCTGCAGAGTGCTGAAAAGTGCTACAAGGACACAACAAAATCCTTAATAAAGAAAAATTCAGTTACAGTCACACAAAACACTTGGCTACCATTCGGAAATACCTTTTTATCCTCATGGAAGAATGGATCTGACTGAACTGACACCTTGTGTTTCCACGAGTTATCCACACTTTCCAAGGGGAAGCTTGGCCTGGATCGATGCAGGTCCTTCCTTGCCCTCACCTCCTGCATGATGGGCAGGCTGTCCCTTCCCTGGCGGCATTTCTCCGAGTAGGATCGCCTGAGATCCGCGGGGACAGTCCCAAACCCGGAGATGTAGCTCTTCCAATCACTCTTACTTTTGAAAGAGTCGCCCTCATACATTTTATTTGTGCTGTCTTTGCTTCTCAGTGTAGAGCTCCTCACTATGTTTTTGCCCCAATTGCCCTCTGGAGACACCTCCAAGAACTGTTCTTTTGTCACCAACTTCTTCTGTGAGATCCCGTCATCAGCCTTTAGGGACAACTTGGAGGCCAGATTGACTTCCAGCCTCTGCTCTGTACTCACTGCATTTATGGGCTGTACCTTTTCAATTACAAATTTTGCACCCTGATTTCTGGAGGTCGAGTTCACTTCCTCATCCTCATCAACAATGAAAGTTTTCTTCCTAGCAAATTCCACAGGTGAATTCACAAACTTCTCTGGAAAAATGCTGCTGGGGTTTCCCCAGTAAGGAGGGCTGACCTTTCTGTCTTTGGACTTCTGCTTATCAAATTCAGGGCTCCGTAATTCCAGTTTCTCTTTGCTCTTTTCATTTAGGATTAGTTTCTCTGGCCTGTGCTGCTCTTCTGCACGTTCACCTGGTTTGCTGTTAACTGAATAGTGGTCTGATCCACTCTTCCACTCGTTCCAGCTGTAGGTAAGAGTCATTCTATCCGACACATTCCTTTTGCTCTTTGATTTCTCCCTACTCAGCGAGCCAAGGTCTTCAGAGAGCTTCTCTTGGACTTTACTGGCCTTTGCTGATTCTTCTTTATATTCTGCCATAAGAGCATCAATATCGAGAATTTGGGATCTGTACCCATCCTCAGCTTTCCTTCCAGGAAAATCAGAATTACTGTCACTCCTTTTCTGGGGGCCCAGGTCACTGTCCTTGCGCACCTGCGCGGAACGCGGCGGGGACCGGGGCTCATGGGAAGAGGAGATTTTCCTTCTGCCACTCTTGAGATCAGCCTGAGCTGTATTTTCCAGATTGTGTTTTAAAAGGAAAGCATCAACATCTATAATTTTCTCTTTAGAATGATCCAGACCTTTTTCGTGATGCTGTTGGTTATCTTTCCTAGACATATGAAAATTACCAAATGCAACATTTTTGGAGAAAACGGCATCTTTTTCATCTTCTTTGACCCAATCCTTGCTAATAGGCACTTCCCAGGAGTCTTCTCTACTACAAGTTGAACTTGTCACATTTTTATTTGGTTGCTGCAATAAAGGTTTGGACCTTCCAGGAAAAACAGGGTCCAGATTAATTGCTGCTCCCTCGCTTGAACCAGAAACCGTATTAATTTCACTTGCACTGGGAGCACCAACAAAGCTTTTCTCTTTTTTCATACCAGGAACCTGATAAGTCACTGCAAAATAAGTTGCCTTTGGCTCAAAGACAGAACTCTGATGTTTCATGTAATCATCAGGACTGCCAAGAACAGCTTGGTTTGCCTCACTCCCTTCTACCCCATCTTTGATTTTTTTGCTTCTCTTTTTAAGTGAATTTTCATTCAATTGCAATGAATCTGTCCGGCTCAGCTTCTTGATGTTTTCGGGAGTTAGCCACACAACTTCTTCCACCTTGAGTGATTCCTGAGGCAAAGTCCTTCTCCTCCACCTTTCAGAAATCTTCAAGTCAGAAACGCTACTTCTGCTTCTCCTGACTTTCTCTTCTGGATCTGCTCCTCGGAATTTCTCACTGCTTTCAGCTGTAAAAGCCAAGCTAAAGTCTTGCTCTTTGCAATTTAAGTCCAGACTTTTCCTCAACCCAAAGGCCCCAGATTCCTCTTTAGTAATGCCCAGTCCCTTTGTATCAGGGGGGTGGCTACTGGAAGATTTAAAATATTGCCCACTTGCAAGCATTGAAGCCTGAGCCCCGTGCTTATTGACACTTGTGGAAATCAGTTCACGATCCAAGTTGGTTCGGAATTCCTGGATGTCTGTCCCACCTGCCCTGAAACTCCTTTTCTCAGAAGAGCATTTCACAACATTAATCCTCTCTGATTTATCTACAGAAGAGACTTCACTCTTATCACCTTTAATTTCAGCATGTAGCTTGTTGACTTTTTCACTCATTCCCAAGCCTTTACTTTTGTTTGTGGAATAAGGTATTTTCTCAGTGATGAACAGTGCCTCAGGATCAGTTTTATCAGAGTCTCTTTTCTGTTCAGGTAAAGTGCATTCACTGGAAAGAAAACCAACAGGTTCTCTCAACACAGCCTTGCTTGTGAGAACTTTTGCCTCTCTGGCTTCTGAAGTAACATTTTCTTCTTTCAAGTAAATAGTGTGACTACTTGCTTTAACCGACTGCCCTGTGGGTACAACGTCCTCATCCATTTTATTCTCTTTCACAGATGATTTTCTAGTTCTGAGTGTCATGGCCTTTTTCTCAGGAGCCATTGTGATGGCTTCACTAAGAGCCCTTTCACCACACATCTGAAAGATTTCATACCTGGGCTCTATTCTTTGGTAAATTTGAGAATCTTCTGCATTTTTGGGAGCGGGTTTTTCACTTTTCTCAACCAAAGATTTTTCTAAGACAATCCCCGGACTCATTTTCTTGTCTTCACTTGAACAAGCTGGTTTTGGACTTTTCTCAACATGTGCTGGATGTTTTGATGGATCAGGCTGCTTGTGATGCTCCTTTGCAGTACTGGTTTCCTCCCCTTCTCCCATCCACGAGCGTCTGCTGTGCCCTGACACCCCCAGGTCCTGCTTTGCCTCAGGCTCCTGGTTCCTTTTTGGTGCAGGATCAACCCCAGGATGCTCAGCAACAACGCTGTGCTTCTGCACATTGTGCTCAAACAGCGTGGCCCGGACAGTTTTAATGAAAGGCTTTTCCAGAAGTGCTGGGTTTAATTTCTTTTCAAAGTTGCTTGTGAATGAGACAGAACTCTCATTCTGCTGTGAGAAATGCTGACCATCTCCCAGGAAGCTTCCTTTCCTCTCCAGCTGATCAGGTTTATTGGTTATCTTTAAAACCTGCCGGGATTTCCAAGGCTTCCCAGGAGCAAATGCCTCAGTGAAATCTGTGCCATGGGTGAGCTTCAGCTCCTTGCTCTGGAACAACAAAATCCAACAGTTATCTGAGTTTATTTAAAAAATGTGTAATAAAGTTTATTTTGAAACTTACTTGTACCTACTTTGTGCAACAGAGCCTGTACAAGTCAAACACATCCACATTCCCTGAACACAAACTCCACTGAGACCAAGGTAACCTAAGGAAATGGGTAGCTCCAGCTCCTGAATCTTGATTTTAACAGAATTATCTCACTAATAACAGTTACATGGTCAAACTGCAAGGAACATGAAGATCTGAGTAAATATCACAGCTGGAGCTGCTCAGCTATGAGAAACATTAAGCTGAGCAGAAGTAAAAAAGGCAGGATGGAAATTAATATTTATTACCAATGCTTCACTATTATTTACTCACAGGAAATACAAGCAGCATCCTAAAAGATGGTATTTTTAATAGCACTTCCTGAAAAAGCACAGCATGCAAATAATAAAGAGAATCAAAGAATACTAGAAGTATTACAGGAGTTCAATCTTTTATTCAAGTTTTAAAATTTAAAACTCGGAGTTGACTTAAGATCGTCTTAAAAAAAGCTTAAGAACATCAGAAATTTAACACTAAAGGTATTTATAAATAAAGATTTTTAAGTCTGAGCTATATTCTTCAAGGAATTTCTTTAATCCTACTTTCTTGTCAGATTCTGAAAATGGCACTTCCATTAATGAAAGATTTTCTTTATAAAACAAATTGCTCTCCTTGAGAATAACACCGAACTACAGAAACTTTGCACCTGTGGCTTTTCCTTACCACATATTCCTATCTTGGACAGGAAAAAAGCCAGAAGAACTCACTACAAACACCCTTAAACTACATTAAATCTCCTCTACTAAGAACTGTCACCAGAGAAATTCTGTTTTGCCACACTGAAGTGTTGCTTAGAAACAGAGAGAGCCTAAAGCTTCCACAGCAAATCCCCATTTTCCCTGGAACACTTTGTTGTCTAAACTGCTCAGGTAAATGTTGTTGAGGAGCCTGACAAAGGTCCAGGCTGGGATTTATCAGGAGCTGGGACACGGATGCAGAAAAGCACAATCCTAATGCTCTGCTTGGAGAAAATATGTAATAATCACTGCACAAACCCACCAGAGCCAGAGGCAATTCACTGAGGTTTCATGCATTAAAAATCCCTTAAAACAGTACACAAAATATTCTTCCCTCCCTACCACTGAGCAGTGTGCACACTGAGCCTGACAAACTCAGCAGACACAACACCTGAACTTTTCTCTGCACATCCTACAGACAAACTCACACCAGAAAATCCACTGGGATTGTGTCAGCCCTAAAACTCTTCATACCCATTTAAAAGTCACTGATTGATAAAGCCACACACAACAGCCTCTTCTCCTTGCAGAGCCAGCTCACCAGCTGCTGCCAGTTCCTTACTTTTGGATTTTCCTGCAGGTCGTGGATGGAGTCAGCTCCAGCCTCCCCAGGTTTCTCAGGCCTTGCTTCACCACCTGACACTGGACTTGAAAACCTAAAACAAAAGGACTGGTGTTACTTCTTTAGCCCAGAGGGTCAGTGAGCAGGGTCAATTCCTATCAAAGCAGGCTGGTATAAATTAGCCATCAAATTACATTTCCTAAAGGAGAAACATCACTATCTCATAGCAAATGACTGTATTTGGTGGTTAAATTATATCTAGACTAAAGAAATTTCAAAAAAATTGTTAATTATGCATCTTATTTGATAATAGAGGATTTAGAGATGCATAACAAGCTATAATATCTCATTGACAGTTACATGCAAATGTCACAATATTGACAACTTTATTATTTTTTTTCAGCTGTTGCCAGAATATATTTAATTTTCTCTTTTTTTGGATTAAAAAAAAGGCAGGAAAGGAGCTTAAGAATAACAGTAAAAAAAATCACATTAAGTGGAAGCAAAATGATCAAGCTTTTTTTTTTTTACTGGACTGAGAGAACAAGTTTAACTGAACAACGTGAAGCCAAGAGGATTAAACAGAATTTCTCTGTAACTTACATCTTGGTTAAGTCTGCAGAGAGCGGCCGTGACTGCAGTGAGCGGCGCAGATTTCCTCCCTTAGCATCAGGATTTTCTGTTGTCAGCTCCTTGATCCTCTGCTGGATGGTCACACACTTGTTCTCCTTCTCAGCAGCTGCTGGGAGAAGCTCTGGATCCACTGTGGCACTGGAATTTTCTGAAGTAAACAAACTAATGTGTTTTTTAACACTACCTCTTAAGATATTACTCTCTTTTTCTGAGGAAGCTGCAGGACTTTCACAGCCCAGGAACATATAAGTTTCCTTCTGATCCAGTCTTTTCCCCCCTTTATTAGTTCTGTTTTCACTGGGTGTTTCAGGGCTCCTTTCAGGACCAGGCAAGTTAATAATTATTTCTGGTTTTGTCTCAATTTGTTCACTTTTAGATTTAAGTTTTGTTTCCCAGCTGTATTTCCCATTATTTAAGATGCCAATGTCCTGACTACTGCATTTCAGATTTGTTTTAGAAGAACTGCTTTTATTAAATTCAGCTTCTTCGTGTTTTGGCCCCATTTCAGACTGATCACGTCTACTCACATCAGTGAGAGCAACTATAGATACATTCTCCTTGCTTTCATGGGATGAACCAGCCTTCTTGCAAGAAGAAAGATCTTTATGTTCAAACTTAGCTGTCAGGTCCATGGACAAAGGCCTTGGTTTTCTAACCCCGGATTTCTCCGTAGGAGATTTTTCCTCAGAAGCTTCCACATTGTGATGCTTTTGATCTCGTAACGATTCCAGAAAAATAGCAGACACCGGTCTATGTTTTGCCCTTTGGTGGACATCAGAGAAATCAACTTTATTGTTGAGATTATTTGCACCATCATTGTTTTTCTCCCCTGGATGAACCTCACGAGCATCCTTCTTCTCACCGCTTTTGAGGGAGTTCCAGGAGTCCGGCCTGAGACTGGAGGAAAACGACATCTGCCTATGGAGAGACCCATCAGGATTCCTGGGTGTCTCTGCTGGCTTCAGAGAGCCCTGGAGGTCCTTGGTTTGCAGGGCAGTAAATCCCCTGCGCTCCTGAGCCCTTTTCTCCTGGGCCAGGCTGACCTTGGCCTGCTCTGGGCCCGCTGGCTCGAACAGAATGACCGTGTTGGCACTGGGCCCCGTGTAGAAAGTCACATTTGTCACCATGTCACTGTCTGCCTGATTTTCAGTGTCAATGGCTTTCTGATCCACTAAGGGAGGGACACTGCCACTCAACACCTTCCCAGAGGACGTCTCCTCAGTGGCCTTTCTCACCATGCTGCTGGATCTGAACGCTGGGACGGGCGGTTTGACGTTTGCGAAAGTATCCGAGGATTTCTCTTTACAAAAAGGCTTCGGGAAAAGTCTCGGCCTTGATCCCAGCGAGGGCATGGTTGCAGATCTCAAGGAATTCCCAAATTTCTTGTTCTCTTCGAGAGTCAGCGATGCTGAGGCCTCCTTTGCCTTGTTGCTGGCATCTGAGAGCACACTGACATACACACGCTGTGCCTTCTCCTCAGCCCTGAGCTCAGCTAGGTCAGGGACTGCCGTCAAAGACGCCAAAGTAGAATTTATTTCCACTCTTGTTGCCATAGTTGGAATTACACATTCAACAGAACTGAAAAACTCCAGCAAGGAAAGAGAATCTG
>WEIU01002523.1:120412-141131 GCA_013389925.1 Aegithalos caudatus | reverse complement strand
AGAAAAATGCAAGTGTTGATGTAGAGTCAGCATGAACATCAAATAACATCATTCGCACATAAATTCATAAGGAAGCAAACTCAGATTAAGGTGCCTTTCAGATATGCTGATCCCAGAGTTTATCACACTGAAAGACATAGTGTTCCTTCTCTAAAACACACCATTATTTACTGACTTGGGCCAACAACCAAATACAATGGAAATAAACATATGCCACAAATTTCCACACTCCCACTTACCATAATTTGCTGCTGCAACCGATCCATAGGGCCTGAATCCTTTCTCATAGCGACAAGAGTTCGGTCACCAAGGGCACATTAAGGACAGGGAATGTGATCTTTACAGAGACACTGCCCAGATCTCACCTGCAAATAAACAAAATATTCTGACTCAGGTGTGGCACATACCCAGACCTACACAGGCAATGAATGCCATGTGAGACAAAAATCCAGAGCATTCTAAGAAGAAAAAGCTGGTTCCCAAGGAAAAGTGACCTCACTGTAACTGTAGAAAACAGAAGAATGTTTATTTTTCAAACAGCCATTAAAGAATCAATGAGAAATTACTACCTAAAGGTACAACTGAAAGGTGAAGGAGAAATAACTTGGACTGCAGACACACCAAATCTGAATACTTAAAACCACATTTAGGTAGGACTGTTTGCATATTCAAGTGCTGTCAATCACTGGTTAAACACAGAGCTCTGCATTACTGTAATCTCAATTACTGTAATTTACTTTCTATTGTAAAGCTCTTTTCTGGGGCAGCAGTCTGTGAAGTGCTACCTGAGCAGCTGACCTGCAAATGGCTGATTTTCCATCAAAAAGGGACTTTTGCCATGACAAAGCAGTTTTGTATCTCGCTAGCAAAGGCAGGAGAAGAGCTTTGGCTTTAATTATATTCTTACTGCAGAGAAGTGGGAAAACCAGCAGTAATTAGAATTTCAGCTACAAGAAGTAACCTGAATTTTTTCCTAACAGAAGTATATTTAAACTCGTAGCAGATGCAGGCAGCTATGTAAGGTTATTTTTTTTCTTTCAAAAGCTGTCATACTCTTCATTTTTAGAAAACTCACACTGTACTTTGTAACCAGGGCCCCAAATTTGTGTTGCCACCCTCTTGTCTCTTTTGGGCAGCCTTTGAAGGGGCAGTTTTGGACTCCTCTCACTGGACCCTATATCAGTGTGAATTTACCATGCAAATAAACTTATTTGTAGATTCGGTGGAATATGGAGCTTCCCGCTTGTGATTATTAAAAAATCCCAACCAGGATCTTGCCTTCCCAAGTCTGCAGTCTGGAGAAGTGGTTATTTCACCTTCATCTTCCCTTGACCAGACTTAGCCCACACTGGCACTGAAATTGCAGGGATTTATTTTTGTCCCTGCTTGAGCTCCCTCTCTCAGGCAGGAGAATGAACTCCACTCACCTTGTCCCTTCCCTTTCATCTTCCAATCCACTTGGAGTTCTGTCTCAACCACTTATCCCTGACGCCATTCCCCCCCTCCCAAGTCCATGACCTCCTCGTTCTGAAATAGCCACTAACCCAATCAGCTTATCCACATCAATCTGCCCCTTCCACCATCTCACAGATCTCCATGAAATCTTCCTCCCTCTCCCACTCCCTGTTCTAAGAAACGCCATCAAAATCCGATTAAAATGCTCTCACATTCCAAGGATGCAAAGGTTTGGGAGGTGCTCTAAAAGGAAACTTGCTGGAATGAGGCTGATGCTCACAGGCAACGTTGCAAAGGGAAAAATTCAACTGTGAAAACAGCATTGGTATTGCAGCAGCTGAGGATAAATTCTCTCCTATCATTCCGTAGTCCCTGTTTCTCTGGAAAAGAAGAAGGGGGCACAGAGCTTCTTAAATGGACTAAAACTTGATCCTCAATGGAACGTGGGGCAGTGAATTTACAATGTGGGACCTAATCCCTGGTAACAGAGTACAACTCCTTCTCCAGCCAATATTCCTAACACAAAACTCACGCCCTCTTCAGTTGGATTACACTCCCACTTTACAGGACCCCGTTTTCCCCTACACTTTCAAAGTCAGTTTTTGTCTTCCAAATTCAGCTGCCCTACAGCAGATATGTGGCCCCAAACAGACAAGTATTTGAAAAAGAACAAAATATTTAGGAGAAAAAATAATCACCCAACTTTGAAAATGATAAAGCTCCTTGATACAAGTACACTTGATAAAGAGGAATCAAGTAATCAATGCCAAGTGTAACATACACTAGACACCGTGTCTCAGTTTTGAAACACATATCTTGGTTTAGATAAACCCGTTTCTTTCTTAATACAGTATCTCTAGTCCAGTTGGCAACATACAAAATTTGGGGCAATTTATAAAGATCAACTAAATTAAACTGCAGGAGGATTTCAGATGCTATTAATATTTAATAATACTACTGTAATCATACTACTACAGTTGTAAATCCCTCACCATCAGCTACATTCCCTCCCTGACCTCTTCTGCCCAGGGACAGGCAGTTCAGCTGCCCGTGCTGCCCCTGCATGTCCCCATCCTGTGGGGCAGAGCCTCAAAGCCACCTTGTCCCCATTTCTGGGCACCTTTGTCCCATTTCTGGGCACTTTTGTGCCCATTTCTGGGCACCTTTGTCCCCATTTCTGGGCACTGTTTCTCTCCATGCCTCCCAAGCAGTGCCCAGGCTCCTCCCGGCTCTGGCGGGTGCATTCTGCACACAAATGAAATTATAAATGGCACTGAAGTGTCTCTTGAAATCCCTCCTGCTTTTATCAGAAAAGCTGGCACATGAAGGCCTGGCTCTTCCCTGCTGCTCCTCTTCCTCAGCTTCCAAACACCTGTGACTGGGATTTTTTTTTCCCTGGGCCAAGCTGTGCCACCACGGGGTGTCACAGAGACGCACACGCCAACACCACTCCAGGCTCCTTCAAATCTTAATGCCCTCAGGTGCTGCCTGTGTTTTTAATTAAAGATCTATCATTACAAAGATTGGCAACATTGCTCATAAGAAATCAAAATGGATTATTCCTTTCACAAGGTTATTTTTGCAGAAAATCATTTGGGAAGGGCTTCACCCCAAACACGCCCTCGCTTTGGCACTTGCCCGCCCACCACACACACAACTATTATTTACATCACTGCTAATTCCTTTAAGCCTATTAAGGCAACAGCAACAGCCTGCAGATAATTTTTCCACCATGAATCACGTGACTATTGCCAACTTCCTTGCTCAGAAATAAGAATGTTTTAAATGACACAAAGCAAAATCATCTATAATCTGGCCCTGAACCTCGCAGCAGATAAACAAGTCCATCTGTCTTCTCTAAGGGTGGAAAGCATAAAAATTCCACCAAGAAAATCTCTCTGCTATTAAAAAACCCAAACAAACAAAAAACAAAACCCAAAACTAAGTACGTTTATGACATGGAGATCAAGCAGAAAGCCTGGCTCCAGCAGCAAATACCCACTAAAAAAACTCCATAGAAAATCACCTAATGAATATGAAGTCTTCCTTCTTTATATACAACTTTATCAGCAAATCTGCTTTCAGTATAAAATCAGCTTTTCCTTATTGTGGAGATATAGGAAGAAGTTTGTATAACAACATATATTAGCAGCTTCTGAAAACATGGCTTTGTCCATGACTGTGGTTGGGAGGTTGGGACTAAGTACTCTTCCAACCCAAACCAGTCTTGGATTCCATAATTCTGTACATTCCCTGGCCTGCAGCTTTTCCCTGGCCCAACAAGCCACAGGAGCTACTGGGAGCAGATGACCATAAACCAAGATTTCATCCCTCTTACAAAAGGTTGCCCCACTGTCTAAAATTATTCAGTCTTTACAAATGTTTTTCATCTCTTCCTTCTTCCTGTCCTCACTGACCAAACACTGGGGTCAGTCTGCAGCAATCCCTGTCCCTTCTCCCCAGAAACCCAGCTTCTGTTGCTTCCTGCACTTGGAGAGGTGCTGATTAGATTAAATAAGAATTAACAGAGCAGATCCTATCACTTACTGTGCACGTACCAGTGTGAGTGCTAGCAAGAACATGACTTACTACAGCGCAACAAAAATAACACAAAGAAGGAAAAAAACCTTATTCTGAAACTTTCATAACCAAGTAGATCATGAAACTAATTCAGTAAAAAGCAGGCTTTTGCTATTTTTGGGTTTAAGCCTGATTCGTGTTACTATTCACTGCAGTGGGATCTATCAGTTGTATTTAAGAGGACATTCAGGATCTCTTAAAGGGATAGATTATCAAAAATATTTTCATAATGGCTCTAGTTTTTAACTTGCCAGGACAAGTTCATTCACAAAGTAAAAATAACTAATAAAATACATTTATATTATCTTTTCCCAAATTCAAAGTTAATGAAAACTAGAAGGATGAGAATTAAAACTACATATTCCAAATCTCACAAGCTAGATCATTAATATTAAAATTCCAAAGTATTGCAAAATTCAAAATATTCTTCCTCTATTCCCCATGTCCAAGTCTCTTGGAAACCTCTAGTGATTTTTTTTTTACAAAAAGAACTAAGTGCTGTTCTTTTGGACATTACAGTCCACTCCCAACCCAAGGATTAAACACTCCACTCTGACATTTCCTCCCACTGCAGAAAAGATTAACATTTCGTTAAATAAAGTGTCCATCCTATAAATAGCAGCATTTACAAGCACTTGTAAATCTCTAATTACTCCTGCCAGTACAATTGCATAACGATCATCACCTGCCAGAGCTTCACCCCATGCAGCTGCACTATAGAACTGCAATATTTCCAACCACCCTTTCCATTAAGTGCTGCCATCTCAGTACCACACTGAGAACTTTACACCTTGTATTTTGATCTCCATGCTGCAAAGATTGGACAGTTAAAATGGTAACAAGTTATAAGGCAGCAGTTTCAGTAATTCAAACTGGCCCCAAACAGGCAGTAATATTTATTTATTAAAGCAAAAATTCGATATTAAATACGCTGGGCATGATCAGCATGAATTTAAGCTCACATTCCTGATGTAGCAGGACAATCAGCTGACACAGGGATTCAGGAAAACACCATGAGGGTGGCACAGGGTGCCCAGAGAAGCTGTGGCTGCCCCATCTCTGGAAGTGTCCAAGGCCAGGTTGGACAGGGCTTGGAGCAACCTTGGCTAGTGGAAGGTGTCCCTGCCCTTGTGGCACTGGATGGGCTTTACTGTCCCTCCCAACACAAACCAGTCTGGGATTAATTTATGGTAGAATAGGATTAAACAGAAAAAAGTTACTGTGTGTGACCAGGGAAGAATGCACCATGATGGCTGTGGGGCACAGGGAGTCATCCTCCAAATTTCCTTGAATTTATGAGACAGAGATATGCCTGAAGAGAATGATTTGGGTAAAAAAATTACATGTAATAATCTCCTTCCACAGCTGTTGGTCCTTGCTGTCAGTCTATTGCTATTTTCATAACAATGTCTGTGTGTGTCACATATAAAACATAACCCAACAGGATTAATGCACAAAAGGAGCAGAATGCTCCAGTTATTTCTAGAAAACAGCTTCAGAATATCACCCTTTAGAAAGGTCCAGTTTTTGACCATAGATTTATTATCAAGTACCCATTTCTTGGGTATTAAGCTCCAAAAACTTCTGCACTGGGTTTTGGGGCAATGACCACTGTTCTACAAACAACTCAGGCCAACACCTTCTCTGTCAAGATCTACTTTGTCCAAGCCAGGTCTTGGCTGGAGATTTTCCTCCTTGTACATCATGTTCTACTCAAGAAATCCCTCAAGAGCACAGGGACTGACAGAGCACACCTGGCATTTCCTCTGACCTGCACAACTGCCTCATTACACCCCAACCTTCCACAATTTCCTTCTCCCCAACCCTCTCATTGACAGTTTCAAAGGAAACTCTCTTCCCTTCCCAGTTTCACAGAAGGCCTGATTTGTTTTGGAACTCTCTTGAGTCTCAGGTAGAAAAAAAAAACAAACCCAACCACAGGAAAATTACATTAAATGTTGGTGAATCACCATTTTTTGGTGCCAGAAGCTGCATATCCTCACCCTCCTGTGTGAATCATCTTTTACTTCCAGCATTCCATATGAGAGATTCCACCCAGCTCATCAGTGGGTGGGTATTTTCAGAAAGTCCAATTCTTTTGGCAGTTGAAATAGGGAATAAAAGCAAAATCCTGTTTTGTGCCAGCTGAGGATGACATTCTGCAGAACAACATGAATTATGGGATAAGGCTAAAGTGAGGCTAAAACTGTGTTTGTTCAGAAGGTGGATATTCCCAGTAGACCCCAGAGTTCTGTTCTGTTTGCTTCTCTCATCAAACCTTTGCTTTTGTGGTCAGCTTCAACTCATGCTAATGTTCTTCCAGGTTTCATCCTTGTAAATGCTTTTAAACCACAAACAAGACCCACAAATAACCTCCTCATGCAGTTTAACAGGAAAAAAAAAAAAAAAAAAGACATTCCAGAAACAACTGCATTGCGTGCCAGATGAAATATTAATGATCAGGTTTGGCTACAAGCAAGAAAAATGAACTGTGGAAATTAAAAAAGAAAAAGAAGTCAAATTAAGGCTCTTTCAGGAAGGACTTCATTCTATCTGCAGCTCCCAAAGGTCAACAGGGTCACCCCCTAGACACAGCAGAGGTTGGGTACCTGAATTTGCAACTGGTAAATTTCTCCTCAAACCTTTTCAGAACCATCATGAAACTTCCTGCTGGTTAATTTTAACACAGTCTTCTTGCTGAAGGAAGCTTAACTCCACTTTTAACTGTATTTAAAATAATTTTTGGCTAGATTCAAGTTTTTCTGCACAGATTCTGAAGAAATGAGTTCAATCCCTGACTCTCTTTTTCATATCTTATGCTACACATCCTGAATATGATGGAATTAACCAAAAGCTAATTTATTTATGTGTCCTCTGAGTGTATGATCTCCATGACCTTGCTTTAAAAAGGTGAAATTTGGCTCATTATAGTTTCAGAAATGCATCAAGCAGCTACTGATCCCTCTGACCTCGAGCAGGCAGTGCTCTCCAAAGCCCCCAGAACTGAGGCAGGGCTGTGTTTCTCCAGAGGCTCCAGCTTTGGGTGGGAATGCTCTCATTTGGCAGGCAAACCATGGACACAGCTGAAGGAGTGTAAGGAGATGGATGAGCCAGCTGCAGCACAGACAGAAATATGGGATTGAAAAACAACTTTGGCATTCTTCCATTTGATACTCCCCTACACAACACCACGCTTGGTACCATGTTTCAGCAGTAAAAGCAGCTTAGAGACCACCCACACCTGGAAATATTTACTGTAACTGTGCATATTTCTTGTCCTCTTGGCAGCAAGGGAAGACAAAGGACAACTGATCTCAGAGCTGACAGGACCTGGATATCACCACTGGGTTTTGTTTTATTTGCTTCCTTCAGAGCCACCAGCTGCAAAAAAATGCTTTAAATGCAGCAACAATATAATTGGGACATTTTCCTCCCAAAACAGAGGTGGAAGCTACTTGGACACTGACATTGGAACTCCTTGATGAGCAAGATGCAGTTAAAATAACCCTGCAGTAGAGAACCTTGCAAAGTTTGGCAGCCAGTGTGGGGACACCAAAGCTCATGTGAAGCTCAGGAGGTGCAGCACTCCCGTGGGAGACAGGGCTTGGCTGACCTGCTGAGGAATTCAAGTCAAAGGATTGACTGAAGCAGATCCGTGGGCTTTGGTTTATTGAAAAAAATCCACCTACTTGTTACAAAAATAGGCAAGTGCCTCCACAGCACTTTGAAGCCTTCAGAAATAAAGTTGACCCATGGCCCTGTGCCCCCAGGCAGGAATCAGGGGACGGATCTTTTCACACAAACCCAGCCTCTGAAGGTCACTGTAACACAGAAATAGCACGAGGTGAGAAGACATTTCCTGCTTGCCTTCATGCACAGCAGGTGCTTTTGTGTCAGAAGGACAAAGCCCCTAATCCTCTGATCTGCCTCCTCAAATTCTAACAGGATTTCCAGCGCTGGAAAACGCATTTGTGGCCTGGCACAGTAAACCACCTTCAGAAAGTACAGCCAGCTCCAGCTGTCCTGTGATTGACGTGGGGTCACCAGGACGAGTTTATAAATACTGAGCTTTTGGACATTCATCTGAGTGCTGAAAAATTAATTAAGGTATTGCCATATGGAGTGAAAAAAGTGGTTTCATCCAGACTTTCAGAAAACTTGATGCTACTGGCCTTGGAGCATGACCTTGAACACAGAGAGATCACTTCAACAGTTTAACCATCTGGAGAAAACCTGGACCCAACAAAAACAGAGTGATGGGATAGAAGACCCATCAAAAATCATGACATTAAAAATTATATATGTGTATACATAGCTATGGTGACTAATGTGTACCCAAGGGCTAAGAATTAACATTCCTTTGCTTCTGCAAAAAAACAAGAAAGCAGGTTTACAGTGCATTATTTTTATACCTGTGCTTTTCCTGACAGACACATTTGGAAGCTGCAAAGACTCATTCACAAAGAGCACGTGGCAGCTACTGATAAAACACCCAGACCAGAGATGCTGCAACAGATTACGCTGCTCCTAAGCTTTCACCTGGACAAAAAGAAATCTCACTGTCACAGACTGGCTCAGGCTGGAAGGGACCACAGAGGATCACCTGGTCCCATCTTCCTGCTCAGGCAGGGTCATCCCAGAGCACATGGCACAGTTCTGGAATAACTCCACTGAGGGAGACTCCACAACCTCTCTGGGTGATCTGGGGAAAAGTGTCACTGCACATTCTTGATAGGAATATTTATGAACTGCTTCAGCTCTCACAGCTCTGCCATCTGAAGTCTTCTCTGATGGCTGGTTTGCCACTTGTGATCTTAAAAATCATATGCAAAAAGCTCTGTGTTCAACAGCTTTTGATTTGGCTGCTAACGACACATTTTCTGTCAAAACAGAGAGCCAATACTGTGTCACAGTAATTTCTCCATTCAGTCCATCACTCCACCTTACAGATATTTGATTAGTCAGAACATAAGCATGTAATCGAGTTCAGTCAACAAGCAAATGCACTCGAGCCCAAAATACTCGTACCAGGCACGGCTCTAGAAATGAACTGCAGCTTCATGGGAGAAAGACACTGATAAACAGGGGGTTGGACCAGGTGGTTCCCAGGAACAGATGATTCTGTTCCATGTACAAATGAACAAACTCAAAGGCTGCTCCCCTGAGTCATAGCAACCTCTGCCCTGAAGATGAAGGGTGAAAAGCCTCAGCACGGTGGTACCGAGCTGGAGATAAGGAGATGTTCCTGGTACTGCTGCAAGGGACAAGCACTGTGACAAAAGAGTGGCAGAGCTGGCATTAATAAACAACACAACTCCATCTCCCAGGCAGCACCTCCACCCCCAGCTCTACAGCAGCAATTCAAGTGCTTCACAGAAAAGATGACCCAACTTCAAACAGAAAATTATTAACAGTATTAAACTGGATTAATTTTACTCCAGTTATGCCTTTCAGGATACTGATGGAGTCATTAGAACTCATTCAGATCATGACCCTCGTTTCCAATTCCATCTCATAAATAGTGAAAAAAGCATTGGACTAAGGGGAGATGAGTGGATCTATTCTGTGTCAAATAAAATACTGTCATAAAAGCCAAATACTTGGTGGCATTTATCATTCTCTGGCCCAAAATCCCTTATGTCACCCCCTGCTCCACAACACACTGACTTAGAGAAACATGAATCTTTTTGCCTCTCAGGTTATTGCCAGTGTTCCAACAGCTCTTTGATCTCTTCCCTGTGTACTGAACCTGGCATTAGGTCAGGTAGGATCTGGTGCTGCAGCAGGGTGCTGCTGCTGCCAGCCATCAATAAACTGCCCTGAGCTGCACACCCAGAACAAACCTGCTCTGTCAACAATGCCTGACGTTGTGCCACAGGGGCTGCTGCTGCTGCCTTGATGATAAGGCTCCTCTTTTTCCTTCAGTGGGCACATCTGGCTTTTCACATATGCAGAAAATAGGTTTTCTCCCCAAATTCATGCAAATGCTCACCTCAGAACCACTGGCTGGGTATTGCCAGCTTGTACAAGTGTTCCTTTGGTTGCCTGTGAGCAGGGCATTGTTACCAACAATCCTCAAAGGAGCTTCCTCTTCCCCCAAAGCCCCACAGATGGAACAGAGCACAGAGGGGCTGTGTGTGACTGAGGAGCCAGAGCAGTGACGCTGCATTTCTCCCCGTTTCTGAACAAAAGGATGTTTAAGCCAAGAACTCTGACAGCAACAAGCCTGCACATGCATTGTACACTGCCTTGTTCTTCAGAAACACAGCATTATTCAGCAAAATCAAGGCTTGTAATGAATTATTGATAACATGTACACTATCTAGAAGCTTTGTGAGTACTAAATCTCCTCCACCTCACTACATGCTTGAGAAAGCACAGAAAGGGGAAAAATGCCTATTAATTGAAAGACAACAGTTCAGCCACCAAAAACATTAACATATTTATTGAGAGGGGTGAAAAAAAAAACTGGCTGAAGTGGGAGAAACCAGTTCTGAAATCCAGACAGTGGCACTGGAGACCTGGTAATGCCTGGATGTGCACAAGCACTTGTGTGGAACCTCCCCACATCCAGCATATGAACAGGAAGGCACAGGGAACCCCAGGGGCAGCTCAAACCACACTCACAGCTTTGGCACAGAAGGGCATTTTTAACCACAAGTGAACCCTGGGGGCTTTTTAACTTTCTGGGAAGTTTTAAGCACAGAGAGCAGAGAGGCATTTTAACACATCAAAATGAAGATAGAAGAGTAACGTGAAAGCACTTGAAACTCATGGTCCAATGTAGAGATCACCTACATTTTAAGGTAAGGTAATAATAAATAGCTGACACAGGCATATTTTGCAGCTTACAAAAATTAGGAGGAATGAAAGATCACAGGTTTTTCCTCACCAGTTCATCCAGACCTGAGAACTTCAGCACGAGCACTCACTTGCCCATGAGCAGCCAGACCATGAAACTTCCCTCAAATCACCCCCAGCCAGCCACACTCACACCACAATTACAGCAGCCCTGGCACCTGATCCCAGTTTCTCAGGGCATATCCAAGGAAAGGATCTAATAACCTGAGAATGATCTCACAGTGAATTTAGAAACACCTTTCCAAAGTTATTACAAAGAAGGATGCTTGGACTGAACTTTGACTCAAAAGAAAACCAGGATACACAGAGTTCTCCCAGCTCCCCTCCTCTGTTCATGCCTGTCCCCACACAGCCACACAGTGCAGCATAATCCAGATCCCATTGTGATCACTGTTAACACCACTGGAGGCCTCTGGAAGGCACAAGACATTCATCATCCTCAAGAGGCACAGCAAGTCCTGTGGCTACCAAGAAATCTGCTGAGCCAACTCCCTCGCTGGCCTTTTTGTTACAGATCTGCAAGTTCAAAGGGTGGCATAAAGTTGTCATAAAAACAGGTAACTGGCACTGCATCCAGAATTCCTGCAGGAGGAATCCCACCTGAGCCAAGTCAATTACAGAACAGGAGCCCCACCAAACCAAGGAACTGAATGTGAAGTGGCAAAGCTGGAAAAGAAATTAAAGATCCACATGTCCCAACATCTCTCTTGAGACAGCAGCTGATGTGGGATGCTTCAGAAGTGACTTAGGCACAAAATCTAATTTCTTTTCATTTCCTAGTAATCTGCAGTTTTGAGACTTGATGAGCCAACAGGAGACACCTGCTCAGTGAAGAAGATTGGGCAACTTTTTCATTTTGTTTCACCATATATGAATCAACCAGCAAACCACAGACAAAAAGTCCATGTGAACTGCCGGACACAAACTCTGCCCAGGAACTGCCCCGGTCAGCCTGATGAGTTCTCCTCCCCAAAGTCATCAGGTTCAAAAGCCAAAGTGATCAAAAATCAGGATTGACAAAAAGCAGACAGGCAGGATGGAAGGGCTCTGCCTGACCAAACCTGCCCAGTGCTCAGGCAGTGTGTGGCCTGTGTGCTCTGCAGCAAAGTGATAAACGCCACAGATTCTGAAGTCTAATAAAAGCCAGTCCAACCTACTACAAACACTGTCCTGCACATTGGTTAAACAGTTATAAACAACCTTCTGTTAATTATATATTTTAAAATATACACTCATGCCTTAACAAGTTTTTCACTCCAGCCTCCTGTCCAGATGTGAGTGGGAGCAGAGCCATCGGATCAGCCACGGGCACTGTTTGCAGACGAGCTGTGGTGCTGACTCTGTGAGCAGCTCCAACCCCAGGCTCTGGGAGCTCAGTTCAAATCCAGCTTTCCAGGATTATTAGACAAGACATGACAGAGGAGAGAGCACAGCCATTTCTAGAGTCAAGGTGAACAAAGATGGAAAAAGCTTTAACCTTAAAGTAATCAGTTTCAGCATTTTTGAAGTGTGCGAATCTGGCATAAAAGCTGTTAAATTAAAAATAAAATAAACTCAGTGGATCTGAAACAAGAATTTTGGAGACAATTTGAAAAATAGATGAACCTGCTCCCTACAGAGCCAAGCTTGTGGGAACATCATCTTAGCAAGCCATAAATCTACAGTACAAAAAACCTGGATTCCAGATTAATTGCTTTCTACATTGTGTGCAACAGTCCAATATCAACAAAGACAATGTTCTGTATGATCATTACTTTACACATATATCACACACAGCACAAATAATCTCTAAAGATTCTACATGTGCTGGTGTGGAAGCAATACTAAAATACATTCCTAGAATTTAATAATAAATAAGAGAGAAAAGGCTCAATATTATTCATCAGAGGTGTCAGTACTGAGGCCTAAGTTACACAGGTGCACAGTAAAGTGCCTTTGGGAGAGGAAAATATGTATTTCATCTTAAGGCTTCAGCCTCTCCATCATCTTCTTTGATTTCCTCCTCATGCATGAGCACCAACATGACAGTGACACTATTCAAGCAAATACTTCACACGAAGAACAGATTCACACTGAGATCTACAAACACATTTGCTGTGTGTGACAACAATGCAGGCTACAAGAAAACCCCTCCCTGCCCAAAACTAACCCTCTGTGCTCCAAGCACAGGGAAAAGGCTCCCATGGAATGTGCAAGCACTGCAGAAGCAAAAGGAAGCACAATTCCAGTATGTTTAAGAACTGAATTAGCATAATGCTTGTGAGGCAGAAAGCAGCCTCCCTGACCTTCCTGAGATGCTGACCTGTAACTATTGATGAGCGTTTCCGATGGGCGCTGTGATTCACCCACTTGAGGAAGGAGGAACATCACTGCCCTGTCAAGTGAGAGCAGGTCAGACACGTGGAAACCTCTCCAGCAGCCTCACACATCCACACAGGAATAGTGACTAAAACTGTACTCAGGAGAGTAACAAAGACCTGAAGTTGTACTGGAAACTCTGCCTTAATCAGAGTGATTCATTTAATCTCTCCTTTGCAGACAGCAGCCACAGAGCTGCAGTGATTTAATTATTTTTTAAAATATTCATTTTGTGAAGAACATTAACTGAACATTACAATGACTTGTAAGAATTAGGATACATCCATACATTTTAGAAATACTTAATACTACTTGGATAAATGAATGTATCTAATATAGAAGAACAGAAGTGTTAGAAGGGACCTTAAATCTCATCTCATTCCACCCCCTGCCATGGACAGGGACACCTTCCACAAACCAGGTTGCTCCAAGCCCTATCCAACCTGGCCTTGGACACTTCCAAGGATGGGGCAGCCACAGCTTCTCTTGGAAATAACTGCTACTGCTGCTCAAATATGCAAAAAAGCCACACTGCATCATGTTTACAGCAGGAACAGTATGGTATTTAGATAACTCTGCAGCCATCATGTTGCTGAAAACATTCTAATGACAGATTACACTAATATTTGACATTCAATAGTGCCAATACAGTAAGACACTGTTTGACAACAATAACAACAGTGACATTTCTGTAAGGTCCCTCAGTTAGGGAGCGAGCCAGCCGTGCTGCTCAGCTTCAGCAGAAAGGCCTGTTGTGCTCGTTTGGGTCAATGAAGAATTCCCAGTGTTCCCATAAAATATCAAACAGTTACAGTGGCCAGAAATTCCAACTCTCTCTAAAACACATCCTGGCTTTGCTGGGCTCGTTATGGATGAAGCAGCTTTGTCCATGGAAAGCCTTGTATGGTTGAACATACTCCCAGCAGATAAACATCCCTCCTAAATGTTGGCACAACTCCCTCCCTGTGAGGAGTTGCCGGTGAGACAGCCAAGCCTAGCATGGGCTGAAGGCTGAGCTCATTAAAAGAGCAAAATAAAGACAAACTTAAAATTCTGCTCCTGTTCGTGCCTTTCAAAGTCTCACCAACACTGCAAAGTAATGATGGTCCCTCATTTTAGAACAGCAGGAATAACCAGTTTTAGAACTTGATGTTTATTAACATCGCTTGTTGAAAGGCACTGAAAGCACATATTTAACCAATACTGTGATTACAAAAACAGTCACTATGAAAATATAAACAGAAGAGGCTGCTGTGTATGGCAACAATGTTGCAGCACTAAAAGCTCAAACAAATCCTCTTATTTTCATGCATTTTCACTAAACCACTGGCAGCTTCCTATCCCTGGAAACTGACAAGAGCAAAATGTAACTATCAGAATCAAAGAAAAAACAACAAAGTACAGGTCAAGCATCATCACTTCTTCACCTCCTCCCCGATGCACTAAACCCACGTAGTTTAGAATCAAACAACAGAATTCAGCTAACTTCTTTTTCTTCTGTCTGCCATCCATCTCCTCAGCATCCTGCAGCAGAGCTGGAATTGCCCGTTTGGAGCACAGGCGCTTCCCGGAGCTCTGCGCTGGAACTGGGTCAAGCCCGGAGCTGGAGTTAACAGCCCACTCGGCTCCTGGCAATTCCCAGCCCCCAGCCAAATGAAAGGGGTGTTTTGACCTGGAAAAAAGGCTCAGATCTCCTCCCTCCCCACATTAAAGCCCATCTAACTGAGTACAGTAAGAGAAGCCTCACTCCAAAGCTGCCCGTGCTGCAGCACCGCTCTTTGGAGGAGCTGCTGGAGCGCACACACTCCTTCCCTCCAAGTGAAAACTGGGGAGATACCAAACCTCCAGCAAACTGAATTGTTATCTTTTCCTGCTCGTTACACCAGCCTAATGACCATCCTGACTCGTAATTACTACAATAGTAAGAAGCTTTCAGTTCTCAAGACCAACACTATCTCCTTTCAGGGAAGCAGAGGATTTACACTAGCCCAAAACTGGAAGGTTTGGCACTTAATTCTGATAAGAACTTTTAATGAACAGCTCTGTAAATGGCTTTAGAGGAGCCCAGATCCCCCCACCCCCAGCGTTTAAGTATGTGCTCACTGGACATGACTCAACCACAAACAAGCAGTGTTTTGGATAATAACCCTCTGTGCCCTGGACTGCTCAAACTGCATCACCACAATCACACAACCCTCAGAAAACATTCATTTCCTCTCCTCAAGCGTGTTTTGTAGAGATGAAGAGCGTAAAAAGAAAACTCAACTCCCATTGTCTCAATGTAAGGCATTCAGGAACTGCAAAAATATGTATTAATGATCTCCTATTTGTACAGATGCACTGAAAAATATCCCCAAGCTGTTTGAAAGCTTCTTTGTTTGCAGAAGTTCCAGCATTACATATTCCCAGAACAAACCAAAGACAGCAGGAACCAAGAAAATAAATCTCCTTGATTTGATAAAAGAACCTAAAGATAAAGTATGCTCCCATAAACAGCTTAATTTTAAGAGTCTGAATTCTTTAAGCCTAGACCTGAGGAAAATCATCACCCAGTAGACTTAAATATCCTTTTGTGATCAGATGCTCAGGTCATACCAATCACGAGAATAAAAGGGAAACATTAAGGAGGTTTTTTTAAGCAATAGCTGCAAATAGATAAAACAGTCACCACACTAAATTTAGTGTGTTTTGACAACATTCAATATCCAAGTGTTCATAAGAATTTGTTTTTCCTGCCAGTTAACAGAACCCAAGATATGGAAAGTCCTCTTCACCTATAAAAGCCCTCTCAAGGCAGAGAACAACTGACTTGCTCTGGCTTTGTTACTTGTTAATTTTTTAATTATTCCTGGAACACAGCTTGAAAAGAATGGCCTGAGAGTTCAGAAGTTCACGTGTGTCCTTCAGCCTCACTGAGAGTCAATGAAGGACAAGAGAACAGAAAACCAAGAGAACAGAAAACCAACTTCACTTCTAACCCAGCAAGAAGAGCATCTCCTCAGAATCAGCAGTCACATCCCACTGGAAGCACATATCCAGGCAACCCAACAGCCAATTCCTGGACATTTTTACAAAAAGTCTGCACATCCAGCTGCCTAGGGCAGGTGCATCTCAAGTTTGTCAAGCACAAAGTCTTCCAGTTAAGCTGTTAAACCTATGAAGCCTATGGTCATTCCAAGGGCCCTGATTAGGATTCAAGACTGGTTGCTGTGGAGAGAATTCCACAGCTCCCCGTGCTATTATTCCAGCCTTTTTGGCTGAGAGCTCAAGACAACCACGCAGTGATTTACACTGCAAAACCTACTACCACAACCAAGGACTCTTCATTTAAAGAGATTTCTGAAGCAAAAGCAAAAAATCTGTGGCTTTTGCCCTACAATGCCTTTGGGCAATTCCTACACACAAAACTAAAAACACACCTAAAAAACATTGCAACATTGCCAGGTTCCAGTCACCCCTGTGCACCAAACACAGTGATACAGACTGGGCTCACAGCATCACCACAAGCCTCATGCCTGGACTTGCAGGATTGAGCATTTATTTCAGTCTCGCTTTTCCAAGCAGCCGACGGCACACAGCAGGATCTCCTGCTCCATAAACGATTCACTGGGATGGTCCTTTCCTCTCCAAATGCTGCCTGCTACTTGAGAATTGAACAAGCTGCTCCTAGCCTATGAAATAAATGTATAAAATCAATGAGCAGAAAAGCTGCAGCACCGCACACCTCGCTAGGATCAACAGCATCATGGACATTCACCCAGCTCGGGAAGTGAAAGACTTCAAATCTCATCCAAGAAAACATCCCATTCAGAGAAACAGCTTGAAAATAAGGAAAGAACAGTGACATTACACATAAAAGCACGCAGAAAACTCCTATCTGCATTTAGACACAGCCTTTTACTGGTCAAATTTTTCACTAACTACCCAGCACACAAGTCAGCATGATCAATGCATTTCCAGCGAACACTTCCCCTGGATAGGGAACAGTGCCCAGTTATCAATTTCTGTGGAGTATCAATTTAAGAAAACACACCATGGCTTAGAGAAATACCTTGATCTGTGAAACTGCCTGATAAGAAACCACCACAATTTTTAAACACACGAGCAGCCATGGGGGAAGTCACAGCTGTAAGGTGTCCCTAACTGACACACTCAGGGAAATCCTCTTTGACGTGATCCCAACCCATCCCTGATCTGTACAGCATTCCTCTCAAGTAACACTACACTGGAATTTTCAAGATTATGAGAAGTTTTCTTATCTCTGTTTACAAACTCAGACAGACAAATCACATCATTTTGATTCTCATGTTACTTGGAAAACCTGCCAGAAGGGAGGAAGCTCCATGAGCAACAATCAAACACGGAGTTACTCCAGGGCAAGGACCAGGGAGTAAAGAACAACACATTCCTCACCACAGAGACTGAGCTCCTTTTCTACTCTGCAGCAACCAAACACGTGCCAAAGAGAGGGCAGGTGACAGGACTGGTTTCAAAATTATCTAATAGCCAGAGAAACATGACTGCTGAATGGAGCAGAGTCCAGGGCAACACCCAAGCGAAATCACAGAGCTGTGCAAAGAATCCCAGGAGTGGGAATAGCTGAGCTCTCCATCCACCTGGGACCTGCTGGTCAGGACTTGCTTCTTTCATATGTGGTCTGAATGTCACCTTGAGCACATGGGGCAGGAAGGGCTGGTAAACTTATGAAACACAAAGTATGAAATCCCTGCTTTCAGTAAAGCCTATTTTCAAGTTGTAACTGGGTTTTTTCCCTTTGGTAAAAATCAGGCATTTGGGAAGTCTATTGCTACTTCCAGAGGAGTCTGCACACGGAAGGGGCTCAATCATTACCCAAGGTGATGGTGCTGTACATGGCTGAAAACTGAATTAAAATTATAAAAAAAAAAAAAAAAAGGCAAAAAAAAAAAATTTTAAAAATCTTGCAGCTACACACAACCTCAGTATGGCAGAGGGAAAAACTGCTTCATCATCAGCCATGGAAATTTTCCGAATCCCTGGTTATCTCATCAGGCCAGAGCTGCATGAGGAGGAGCACAGATGGGTACTGTGCCCTTTCTCCTGCCACAAGAGCAGCAGCTCCAGAACTGCAGAGTGAGCACAACCCCAGGGCTGGGGCCATGCATGTCCTTTACTGCCACATATAAAATGAGACAGCAAAAATTGACAAACCAAAGTATTCGAGTTGGAAACAGTCCTAGACTTTGCCTCCTTTTAGGGACTTTCCATACTGTGACACTCCAGAATGACTTGGTTCTGTGTCTTCTATACACTGGGAAGGCAACATTTAGCTAGAATTAGCTCAGGGCATTGTCTGAAACAGAAGAAAAGTTTACACACCCATTTTCAATAAACTCTACACCTATCAAAAGGGAATTACAGGCTAGAAACGTCTATTTAAATAGGATTCCAACCTCCTTAACTACTCTGAAGCACAAAGGCTTTATAGCTTTACTTACTAACAAAAATCCTTGATCATTTTTACAGGAAAAGGCAGACCACACTGTGAAGAAAAGCATAACCAAAAAAAAAAAAAAAAAAAGGGGGAAAAATTTTTTAAATTCTTTTTTTTTTTTTTTTTTTTGAGAAAGTCTTTACCTGAATTAAGCTGCCAGGCAACTTTATTAGCATTTGTGCCACACAACTGTCTGCTTCCCTACCACACCCTGCAAACGTCACAGGAAAACAAAGAAAACTCCCATTTTCATGTGGTCGTTAGAAAGATGCAAATCTTTCTGGTTTGTGGAGGAGAGACAAGGAAAAGAAAATGCCAACAACCTTCAGCTCTGGCAAAAAGTACCTCAGAAGCAGCTGAACAACTTCCCAGTTACCCTGGAAACAGAGTTTACCCCTCAGCAGACAGGGAAAATTGCCTGCAATTACCACCCTGGAGCAAAGCACCAGCTTGGACAAAACATCAATTTCTGTTTGCTGCAGCTCCTTTAATGTGATCCCGGTAATTTATCACGAGCAATATTTGATCTGGAATGGAATTCTTTCAGCAAACCCCAAAGAGCCTGAGCTCCATTACCAGACCTGCAGGTATAATCAAAGGTTGCAATATCTCCTAATGGCACAGAAGAGCTCCGCCATCTGCCAGCCGTGATTTCCCCTAATCCCATTCCCCACACACAAATCAGAATCACCCGGATTACGCCACGGAAATAGAAATCAAGTCAATACCTGAATCCACGGGATTAATCTCCCACCTCCAGACGGGAGAAAGGCAAGAACAGCAACAATGCTGCAAGGCAGGCTCAGGAAGGCAAAGCTTTCCACCCGGCTCCGCTCAGCACCACACAGGAAATTCTGGGATTTCACTGATTAGCTTCACCCGTCCAGAATCCCAGTGCTGCTCCCTCCCAAATCCGAGCGCAGAACTCCGTGCAAATTCAGGGAACTGACCTCCACGTGATCTTTTGGAGCAGCTATTTCCACCCAGAAGCAGCACTCCACGCCTCTCCGTGCACATATAAACCGCTTGGAGTTGGGAGTTAGGAGGAAAAATTAACAGATGAGCTGCGTATCACCAGAACAGCACAAATCTGTCCACCCAAGTGTTTCCAAAACAAAAAATATATGCCCCTAGCAGGGGGGGTTGGAATGAGATGAGCTTTAAGATCCTTTCTAACCCAAACTATCCTGAGATTCTACGTACGCACGACGCCAACAAAGCTATGTGCATCTTCAATTAAAAAGAAGCAGCGTGATGACTTTAAACTGGCGCTTCAAAGTAATTGTAAGGAGCAAATAATATATTTCCTGAAATCCAAGGCATTAAGGAGTCACATACCACGCTCGGGAATGCCTGAATCCCTCCTGCTCTGCCCCAAGGAGCCATCGCCCGGCTGTAAACCGGGGGAGAAAGGGGGAGCATCTTTATTTGTCCATTTAAGACCTCCAAGCACATTATCATCCCTAATCCAGCGAGGAACAGATAATTGCAGCCCTCGTGGATTACAAAATTACGCTCTAATCCTCAGAACCACCAGCAGCAACAACACCATCCACCAAAAACCACCTACAACCCCCTCCCCACCTCCAGCAGCTGAATTAGAACCACAGAACGGGGATTTTTGGAGGGGGGCTTTTCTCCTCTTCTCAACACACGAGGACAAGAGCCCTTGGCTCTGACGCAGCGAGAAAGAAGCAGCCAGGAGGTCCGGCAGCAGGGCGAGGGGCCATGCGGGAGCGGCGAGCGCACCCCACGGCACGGAACCCTCGCCCCGTTCCCCCGGAGCCGGCGAGGAGGGCGAGGCAGCCCCGGGGAAAAGCGGGGGTGAACGAGCACTCATCGCCTTTGTCCCACCGCCGCCTCGCCCCTCACCGTGGCCTCGCCGGCAGCACTTACCCGGCCAAACCACCGGCTGCACCCTCCGCAAAACCGGGCGCCGGCTCCGCCCGCACCGGGGAAGTTGCTTGAAGTGAAGTTGGGCGCGCAGCGGCC